>VURO01044243.1:0-26205 GCA_015108175.1 Pelvicachromis taeniatus | reverse complement strand
ACGGTTTCATTATAGGTCGGCCTCATTCAAATGCAGTATTACTGTAATAAACTGATGGGGTTTCTTTTTCATATGTTCTTGGCCTCCTGTTTCTGTGCATGGTTCTCCAGCTGCACAATAGCACAGAAGAAAAAGCTGCACAGGATTATACAGGTCACCCAGCGGAGAGTCAGCTGTCCTCTTCCCTCACTTGAAGAACTGCACAGATCTCATCTCAGGAACGTTAATAAAATCCTTCATGACCCATCACACGCTGATCATGTACTGTTTGAACGTCTACCTTCAGGCAGACGTTTCAGATCCATAAAGACAAAAACTAGCAGACTATAGAGCAGCTTTTATCTCTCAGCCATCACCATGCAGAAGGCTGCAAGGTTATAGACAATCAGAGTCAACATAACCTTCATGTACAATGTTTACATTGTTACAACCACAGTTTAATACTGGTATTACATCAACACCGGCAAATAGGAACTAGTGCAATATGTAAACAATTGTGTTTGTTGCTATCTATCTATCTATCTATCTATCTATCTATCTATCTATCTATCTATCTATCTATCTATCTATCTATCTATCTATCTATCTATCTGTCTGTCTGTCTGTCTGTCTGTCTGTCTGTCTGTCTGTCTGTCTGTCTGTCTGTCTGTCTGTCTGTCTGTCTGTCTACATTTATATACATATACATTTATTTTTATTCAGTGACTGTCAGTGAGAGAATTACACCATCATTTCTTTGTTCAATGTTCACTACAATGACAATAAAGATTCTGATTATGATATGACTGACAGATTGTGATTTCGTGCCTTGATATAGCTAGCAGTGGCAATGTATGCTGCATTATTTTAATGACTGACATTCTTTAACGTCGATCTGTAATGCTTGTCTTTGTTTGCTATCATATACTCTTACAAAAGTACATAAGTACATTATCGAGTATGACCAAAGCTTCAAATAATGGAATCAGCATGTTTACAAGAAAACCTCATGAGCCAGAACCTCAACCTTCAGACTGCTATAAATAGCTTGGTTTCTGACTGTTTTTTTCTACTCTTGGCTTGAGATGATGCCAGTGAGAGGGGATGTCCTTAGTAGGGTTATCTCAGGCACATAGCTCTTGCTGTGAGCACAGCATCCCCGTCCACCTGCTGCTTAAACCTTATGGTTCAAGGGAGGGTGGTCTCGAATGTAAAAAAGCTAAGATTGCTTCCTCTAGACATTTGATGACCTGTATCTGCACCAAGTATAAGACATATACAGGCGGTGAATCATGTAAAGGTGTTGTAGTGAAGTCCAAGATTAAGGATCTGAAAATGGACATTGTAGGTTCCCTTTAGGCAAAGATAAACACAGAGAATGGGAACTTAAACCTTGACTTTCCCTTTACATAAGAGCCTTCTAACCATTCAAACTAAAGCGGTGATATCATATACACTGGGATGCGAAAGTTTAGGCAACCTTGTTAATCGTCATGATTTCTCTGTATAAATCGTTGGTTGTTACGATAAAAAGTGTCAGTTAAATATATCATATAGGAGACACACAAAGTGATAATTGAGAAGTGAAATGAAGTTTATTGGATTTACAGAAAGTGTGCAATAATTCTTTAAATAAAATTAGGCAGGTGCATAAATTTGGGCACCACAAAAAAGAAATGAAATCAACATTCAGTAGATCCTCCGTTTGCAGAAATTACAGCCTCTAAACGCTTCCTGTAGGTTCCAATGAGAGTCTGGATTCCAGGTGAAAAGTCTAGATTGTTAAACTAAACAGTGCTAACAATGAGATCTGCATATTTTCAAGTACTGTTGTTGCAAAAATTGTTTAACCAGCTTCCTCTTACTGTCATCATATTGGGTTGATAAGAAAAGACACTCATATAAGGCACACAAAAGTGAAAGACAGATACCATCTCAATGACTGCAAGCACAATCTTTCTGTTTTTGGGTGAACTGAATATTTAAACGTTGCTTCTGTGCAAACTAACCTTGCAGTCTCTGCTGATAAAAATGTTGTGGAGGAAATGTAGCATAGAGGCCCAAGCTATGGGTACCTAAGACTCAGCTGAGGTGAAAGTAATCTGATCAGAAGATATTTGTCCATTTCTTATGTGTGACACCTACACCTACGTCTGTCTGTGAGATAGTGTTTTCTTCAAGTAAGATTGCATTTCCATGTGTGTGGACATTAACAAAACACTAAAAGAAACTTAGTTGTAGACTGATTGTTTTGTCATTATTACAAAGAGACAATTGGTCTGTTTTTTGTGCACTGACCTGTGGCTGGGAGCACTTTCCCCTCTGTCCTCTGTAATTTTGCTTGGCATTAATTGGCATGTTCCTATATAAACTCTGTATTCCACCCACATGCCCTCAACTATTGTAATGTAAACTACAATTCTATTTCAGGGAAGAAAATTGGTCCCTTTGTGTGAGCTGAGGGAATTATGCAACAAGCTGCACCCGCTCGTCATTTTAATTGCCACTGTACACAGGAAAAGTTCTTCTTTTGCCAACCCCTAACTGCAAAGTAGCTTGTTAATCCACAAATTAAAAAAATGCAGACGGTGAGATGTGTTTTATATGTGTGGGTGAGAGGCGAATTGCAGTGGAGCTGAATTCATTCCAAATTAATTTCATCTTCCTCCTTGAATATGACCGGATTTAACTGCAACCGGTTGTGCAGCAGGCTGAATTGTGAACACACAATCCAAGCTGGTGCAGCAGATTTTTTTTTCCCCCTTGCACTTTTCACTAATTATACAACAGGAATGTTGCTGATGTAATATTGTTTTGGTGCACTTGGAAAAGTGCATAGTTTGTAGCACAGATGTGTGTCTCTGAAAAATGTTTTGCCATAGAACTGCATGTAAAGCTAGTCTTAATTAGTGGCAGACTTTGAAGTTCCCCACTGCTGGCTGCACAGACCTTATAGTAGGCAAATTAATAGTGAGAATTAGTACGGAGAGTCAAGAAAAAGTTTATGTGTATTCACACATGAAGCAGCACAGCAAAGTTAGTTATCTGCAGAACAATAAAATATGCCAACTATTATGATATGTATTGTGTATGTGTATAGTGGCGGTGGGGGGGTTCCTCTATCCAATGAAAAATCAACTGTGCATCCAACCTCTTGAGTTTGTGAAGTGCTGTGGCACTCAACTGGAGTGTGATTCAGTTTTAATGAGATGGAGGTGAACAAGGAGCTGGCCAGCCTTCATAGAGTGGTTAAAAAAACACAAAACAGAAAATAAAACAATGTTGATGCTCATTTCTCTTTTAAAAAAAATCTTGCTAAATTTAGCAGAAGAGATCCAGTTTATATAATCTGTGTGAATCACCTTTTTTTTCTTCTTGGTTTATCATTAAAAATTAGATTGACACTATACAAGCTCAGGTCCACATGAATAAGTCACTTGACCTGTGTGAGAAGTTGATGCACCTTTTTATCCTTTAGTCCTGCAAAAAGAACAGTGGAAATTATTATCATTATACAGATTTTTTTTTTTTTTTTTTTACAAATACCAGCGACTCAAAAATAATGACACCTCTTTCGCTGCTGTGGCTCCCTTCACTGTCTCGCAAACAAACGCTGTATGAAGCATCGTCAGGTTTCTGAGACGAGCACGGTGTCGACTCTCGCACTCATTATCTCTGTGGAGGAGCTGAGAGTGGCTGTGCGTCTCTGATCCGATGGGCTACGGCAGGATTTTCTCAGCGCCGCTTGTTTTGAAGTTAATTTGACGAACTTTCCGAAGAGGAGCGACGTTCAACATGAAATGTAACGTTAAAAATGTGCGGTTATGAATTAATTTAGACTCACTTGCCTCGTAGTCCTGCTCGCTGTGAGAGACAAAGAGAAGCCCTCGGTCCTTCTGCTGCGCTTGTGGATGGATATATGAGCACTTGGGCGGTAGTCTACTGGCTTGTAGTCACTGTGGCTGGCGGACACAAGTTGGAGGGCACCGAAAGGAGTTTGTAAGACTTTCCAATGTGCAGAACACTTCAGAACCAAGGACAGATCCAAACCGGTGCCTGGCAAAGATGCCCAAAGTGAACAACATCTGGAATCTGCTCGTCACATGAAGCTCTTCACGTTTCTAACGTACCGAAGCTCGGCTTGTGCAAAGAAACCCTTCGAATCCATTCGGGAAGATACACCTAGTGCTACTAAGAGGTAAGAAATGCTCCCTTCATATTTTTGATGTTATTCTGGTGGTGGGTTTGACACAAGGGAAAGACACAAAGTTGTGTCTTTCCTATCTGACGTGATTTTGCATTTTTAATTGTTTTGTTGTTGTTGCAAAGTCTTTCGCCCCGAGCATGCATCCCACAACCTCAACATTACTCCCAGCAGGTCCGTTATTATAATACCTTATCAGCAGCTCATCATTTTCCCAACATTTATCCCCATTCCCCCCTCTCACAAGGCACATCTGATGCACCAAAGTCTATTTGTAAACACAAACCAAAAACAGGAGGAGGAGACTTTCTTTCACTTTATTGTCAGACATCCCAATACCTCCGTGTTACTGTGGAGGTGCTAGCATTTTCCTGTATGAATATGTGAAGTTGTAATCTTGCTTGACCCGAGTGTATTCACTGTGTCAAATAAAAATTACATAATTGAGCGAGGCAGACATTTCTCTCCTAAACCAATCAGAGCTTTTGTTTTTGGACAGCGCCCTAAACTATGTGATGGACCCCAATGTGGAAAGTAATTCAGCTAGTAACTGTATCGAGTCACTGCAAAATATTAAGAAAGTGTTTTTTGCTTTGGAATCATCCACGTATCTCACGCATCACATTGTTATGACAGGAGTCAGACAGGAGTGATGCGGTAGGATTTACCTCAAAGGTAAGTTATTTATTATGGGAGACATCACCACGGTGTCTTGATGGATGTTATGTATTTTATCATCAGATGGTGTCAGCATGCTCACCAACAGGAGTCAGGAAAAGGAGACAAAGAAAATCTGCTGTAGCATAATTATTACATGTGCCCTTTGTCTCCCAGTCTAAGCATGACCTATGAATAAACATACTGGTAGGGCATCATTTTATTTTATTAAAATTAAACAACTGCACTATTTCCCCCCCCCCAAAATATGCATTTAATCCACGTTCAAACTCACAATCAGCTGGCTGCTGGCCACCACAGAGGGATCCTAATTCCTTCAGCTGACAAGTCCAGGTGGAGGGATAAACTGGGTCCCCAGTGGAGATTATATAATGATGGGAATCATAAGATGAGCTATTGAGGTTGCAGTTTTTTCTTCTTTTTGTAGTTCGGTGCCATGAGTAGAGATATGATGCTTTGAAGTGGATGGTTTGTGTATTGTCTTCTGACTGAAACC
The DNA here is from genome assembly GCA_015108175.1 of Pelvicachromis taeniatus. Classification (NCBI taxonomy): domain Eukaryota; kingdom Metazoa; phylum Chordata; class Actinopteri; order Cichliformes; family Cichlidae; genus Pelvicachromis; species Pelvicachromis taeniatus. The sequence goes on along the minus strand of VURO01044243.1, from coordinate 20,848 downwards.
TTCAGTTTTTGACAGTTTATTCTCTGATGTTATATAACACTGTAACCTCTAGACTTTAAACCTAAATCTAGTTTTTAATCAGATAAGCACAGAACAGCAGTCTTTTAAATGTCATAGGACAAGTATGCTGTTTAGGCTGTCATACTCACTGGGCTTAATGATTCATGTGCAGTGGATAGGGCTCTAAATTAAATGTCACGTCAAGCACTTTTCAATAAAAGTGCACACAGACTGTGTCTACTCTTAAATTTTGAGTTGTGTCACCATTTTAAACAATTCAAAATACAAATGATTATTTTATAACAATTATTTTTCAATTTGTACCTGATAATAATAATTTTAAAAAAAGAGGTGCATTCATTTTTTCAGCTCACTCGCAGACATAAATAACACTGTACTTCTCCGCAGATAATATGATTATACCTGCCAATCACCATCACTGCTGAAAGGAACAGGCTGGTGAGTCATTTTTTACACATTAGTTGTACCGGGATAAGGAGTAAGGACAATAAGGAATAGTGTTCTCAAAGCCTCTTTATGCTAATGTTGGAGAAATCCTCTGCGCTGGGCAGGAGCAGTAATGCATTAGCTGATGGTTCAAAGCTGAGTAAAGCACGCCGTCTTTTCTTTTTGAACTTGCCTTTCAGAGAGAATATTGTGCGCAGACAGCTGGGGAGCGTGTGACTCTTGGCTGCTCAGTGTGAGTGTGACAGCCGTTTCAAGATAGTTTTAATGATGTGATCGAGGCCTGATAAAAGCTACTTTAGCAGATGCTGATGTTTTAATACTCATGTAAGCTGATAATACTGCTCCCATTCAAAGAATGTATGCAAATAATTGGAAGGAAATTTGATTTTAATCGCGGTCCACTTCAGCCTCACCAGCATATTTTTGCAGTTCTTAGAGGATTTAGAAGAACTTCTGCATCTCTAACCTCACTTTAGCTTAGTTTGTATTGACCAGCCTAATTGGCTGTTCCTTGTTGCACCATTAATTCATACTGTGACCTAGTCTCTTCAACCAGAAAGCCCCCATCTGCTCAACAGACACCACTGAAGACCAATTAGACTCTTAAAGAGGAGCTCTCCAAGTTGATTTCTCACCTTGCTTCTAATAATAGGGCAAATGTGTTGCAGCAGTCCCATACACCTGTACGTAGTATTCAAGACACACAGCAGATATGAGACAGAGGCTGTAACTTTGTATATTATCACATGTAATTCAGTTTGATGGGTACAGATTCATCAATGCACCATAAGGTTTCCCCACCCACAAGCTGATGTAATATTTATCTGTGAAGAAATTTGGCATTCATTACACTTTTTGCTCCTCATTTTCACTCAAGAGATGCTTGTGCTGTCACAGGATATTCCTCACAATATCCTGTGACATCTGAAGCGTTCAAAAGCATGCACGCACGCATGAACTTATGCTTGTGTCGCTGGTGTTTTTGTAACCAGTCCCTGCGATCCCCACTGTGACGGTTTTCTGCCTCTATGAGCACAGGAAACAGGAGACACTCAGACTGAATGAAACGACTATTGAGAGAACTACTAATAAAAGAAGTGTTAATGCGCGTGCATTTTTTTATACAGTATTATAATGTAAGTAACAACACTGTGTGACAGAAGGGGAAAAGTCAGTGATACGCTTCCCATTGTGTCTTAAAGGAGAATGTAGCGGCAGCACATCGAATAGTCCAAACTGCTGCCAAGCTCTGTGGGTTTACCAGCGTGACTCCTCTGATAGCTCAACTTCTATTTAAAAAAAGGAAAACATACCCACAGACAATTTTTGTTGATATTATGTGCGATTGTTACATCCCTCGGAGCTTTATGTGAGTAATACTGCTGAAATACAAGCTCTGATAAGGAAATTCTGATAATATTTGCAGAAAAAGAAAAGTAAACCACCAGTTTTTAAAAATACATTCCTCAGTATAAATCTGCTTAAATCGATGTGTTTGTTCTGAACTATGTGTTTGATAAATGAGATTAATAGTTGTGTTTGGAATAAGTAAGATTGGCTGTCTAAGATCGCTGTGATTGAACCTGCCCACCTAATCAGACGACCCCCGGTGAGATCCAAACCTCTTACCCCAACATGATAGGAATCTATATTAGCATACATGTCTCTCTGCCCACTCCCCTGCAGTCCAACCCTTATTTTTTTTACCCACCATGTTTCCATGGCAACCACAGCCATTGAGGAGAATCACCGTGTATGTGATATCTCCGTTGCCTGGAAATTATGCTTCAGTTAAGAGGTGCCTTAAATATCAATAAATGTTTGATGTGGTCACTCCAAGGTGGCAACACTGAGTTGGTCTTTGAGATAAAATTTAATTTATTTCACACTGAATTTGCTGAGACTCTGACTAAAATATTAAGGTCTTCTGTTTCACTTCAGAAAGTAAATTCTAAGATTAATGGCTGTTTCAGCCCTCAGACAGAATTCTTAAGTTTAGAGTCTCCAATAAAACCATTACTCTGTAGTATTTCTATAGACTGGAGTCAAGAAAGTCAAGAAAAAGCCAAGTAGTTCAGTTAAGAATCAATTAAAAATATGAGAGAGAGAAAAGAATGACTGTTCATATGTTTGTGTAAACCTGTGAACAAAAAACTAGATAGATAGATAGATAGATAGATAGATAGATAGATAGATAGATAGATAGATAGATAGATAGATAGATAGATAGATAGATAGATAGATAGATAGATAGATAGATAGATAGATAGTATATATTAATTTTTCCCCTTTTTTTTAGGAAATATTAAAGATGCTGCACTCACTGACAGAGGATTTGAAAAACATCTGCCTCCAAATTGTGTGAACCTCTTCTGCTCTCCACTTCAACCTGCTAAATCAAGCTACCTGGTCCTGCCATGCTGAGTGCAGTGCTCTGCCCCAAGTCGCAGGCCAATTCTGCACATTACTGGCCTCTCCACGTGTTCCTGCTCGAGCTACTGATACCAGGAGTCCTGCCTAGTATTTCCAGACTGCCTCCTTCAGCCAAACGTGAGATCATCATCGATGGGGACTTGGTGATTGGAGGCCTGTTCCCGGTGCACGAAAAAGGCGATGGAATGGAAGACTGTGGTAAGATCAATGAGGGGAGAGGGATTCAGAGACTGGAAGCCATGCTGCTGGCACTTGATGAGATTAACTCCAGCGATCGCATCCTTCCTGGTCTCCAGCTGGGGGCTCACATCCTTGACACCTGCTCAAAAGACACTTATGCTCTGGAGCAGTCGCTAGATTTTGTAAGGGCATCCCTCACTAAGGTGCACGACCCAGGTTTCATCTGCCCTGATGGCTCGAGACCAATTCAAAATGAGGTTCCACTGGCCATCTCTGGGGTTATTGGAGGATCTTACAGTGATGTTTCTATTCAGGTGAGTGTGCAAATGTATATTAACCTTTGTTTAGTGCACGAGTTGCACTTGCATGCATTTACTGAAAACTGTGACACATGCAAAATTGCCATACCACTATACTAAGATATATGGTATACCATATGGTATGACTATGGTACATGATGTAGGTTTTCTACATCTTGTACTGAGCTGACCTTGAAACCTTCACTTTATCATTTTGGCTGTTATCATCTTGGATGAGGGGATGTGTGCTAAGTTATCAACTTATGCTAGCAAGCATGGTTAGCAAAGTGCATCCATAATCTGCATGGGTCCATGGCAGAAACAGAAATACTTGCTTATCTGTCCCCATCTAACACATACAATTATATTTTTACAATTACCAATAGCAAAACTGGACCACAGACGTCCTGGATGATCTGTCAAAATTAGCTACAGAGTAAGGCATTGTATGTGTCAGTCAACATCATGAATCTAAAAGGCACTAACACGCCAAAACAAAAAATGATCTATTTTAGCAATGAGCTGAGGTTTTGCCTCTGGTAATTATCTTCTTTGCCTGTGGGGTTCTCACCAAACCAAAGTCTTAATGTTTCTTTAAGTGTGTAAGTGTATATGTAGTCTTTTCAGTTGATTGCATTCTGTCTGCGTCTGTAATCAAATAATTTGTTATTGCAAGAGCAAATATTTTCCAACTTAACACTCGCATGCCTTTAAGAAAACTTGCTAATTCAGAATATTATTCCAATTATCTATTTTGTGAGCATGCATTGTGTTACATGGGGGTGGATGCTAATTCACATGTTGAAGTTGCTAAAAGAATCATTGCATCTCCACTTTTCACAAGCTGCAGAATTGAGCCTTCAGTAGAAGAGATTTCTCTTTGGCTGGTGCAAGAATCTGCTGAGATTATTTTGTTTGAAGCATCAACATTCACAGACACATCAATCACTTTGTCAGCAACTTCATTTCTGCCTTGCAAGGAAAACTGACCTTTCACACATGTATGAAAGGTTGCTAGAGGGAGTGCATCTGACCATAATTAATTAACTCTGATTGCCCTTACATGACATAATTACTGAAGCACTCAGTGTTAGTGAGACAAAGTGCTCAGGAATAATGTGGTTACACACACACACACACACACACACACACACACACACACACACACACACACACACACACACACACACACACACACACACACACACACACACACACACACACAATATGTGGCAAAGCCCTGGGTAAACTATACACAAGTAAAGATCATCTCTATTAGCCTTAGGGGTGCGGCAGCATGATCTCATTTGAGTTCAACTGAAAACTGAACCAGTGTTTTCCAGTTTTTCACTTGTTACATGATAAGCACGTGTTCATTAATCCAACTAATAGGCATTTATTATACTCCAATATTTCATTAATACCAACTGAAATGATAAAATAACTCAAGTAAAGCATTTTTATTTGGGGGGTTCTTCCTGTTTTGTGCCACCTAAGTATGACTTTGTGTCATGCGGTCTGTTAAGTACAGCAGTGGAATCTTTGCCACAGGAACCTTTTCAGTGTGTCACAAAGTATTTGTAGTACATGTCCACCTCTAATGAAACCGCTATTGTGGTTTTCCAGAAATATCACTGCCCTGCCCGCTAACTTATTTTCAGCAGTTGAAACACTACACTGTGGGGCACTTCAGATTTGTTTGTTCAAACAGTACAGTTCCATCACATTTAATTAAAAGTTGGTGACACAGTGAAGATCACCAGTTTTAACAGCACTTTTCTACAGGCAATGTCTACCCACTTTTTTCCTCAGTGGAAGGACCTCAAAGCATAGCACCCTGGCTGCCGGGATTTTCTGGGATATTTGTCTCAGAGAAACTCAGCAATATTAAAATACAATGAAAACACAAACAAACAGAGGCATTGACTTTTGCCATAAGTAACTGTGCCAAGAGTACCCTAATGCCCAAGAGGCATTAGGGTACACAGGGTACTATTTGCACAGGAGTGACAATATCCTTGTCATGAATAAAATGCAATAATCATTTTATGCTTATAACAAATTGTTTCATTGTCTGCAAAATCTTTTAAGTTTCTCACTACTTATAGCTGCCTTACATTGCAGGAACTTGGTGAAGCTGAAAATGTGTTTATTTGAGCAGACTCCTTTCCTCCATTGTTCCTCCTTTCCTGTTTCCATAGGAGCCACTATTTTCACAAGGTGATGTAGTAATTTTGCAACACTGTGGTGTAAATTCCTAAAGTGTCAAAGCAATTTAGGTTGTTAATGAATATGGATTGCTTCACTACTGGTAACTGTGAATGCCTATAAGAAATATAATGATTTTTTTTTTTAACCATTCAGCATTCTACTTTTCTTTTTCTTGCTTCTGATAAGTTTCTGTTCCAAATTCACCTAGCAACCAATGAGTCCATGTTCAGCAGTTTTTTGTGGCTGCTCAGAAGAATATACCGTGGAATAGGTACTTTCTCTCCTCTGCAAGATTCTGCAGAGGCAGTTTGACTTGGCACAAAAGGTTATGGTGGCTTAAAAAGGCAATGGTCCAGTGGTTTATCTATGTGACTAATAATACAGTACATATTATAGACCCTTCATTCAGTAACATTTCTATTCAGTTATATTGTTGATTCATATTTTTGTCTAATTTGACCACTGGATCCTGTAGCTTTGCTTTTCAAACAAAAAGCTTCTTTCAGCCTTTTTTAAAACTAAAAAAGAAAACCCCTTTCTTGTAATGTCTTTAAGTAGTCTTCAGGAGTAGTTCTTCAGGTTTTTTGAAGGACAGAGCTCTTCTTTGGATATTAGCTGCCCCTAGGTTGCTTGATCCCACACTGCTTTAGTGATGTTGATTCCCAGACTCTGGAGAGGCCAGTCCATGACTGGTAGTTTTCTATTGTTTATTTTTCTATCCAGGTATGTCTATACTCTGTTGGCAGTGTGTTTTGGATCATTTCAATGGTAAAAAATGAAGACATGTCAATTAGATGCTTTTCAGATTGTATTGTATGGTGGATCAAAATCTGACAGTACATTTACGTGTACATAATTAAATCAATTTTGACAAGATCCCCAACACCACTGGCTGAAATGCAACCCCAAACCACAACAGAGCCTCTGTTGGGTTTTTCCAAAAGGTTTTAGACACTCATTTTTCTTTTGACCTCTTCCACACATACTGATGATAACACTGATGATTAGGGTGATTGACGATTAGAATAACTCCATAAATGTTAACTGTTGATTTTCAGTCCAGTTCTTTTGTAATTTAACAAACCCAGTTTTGGGTGTAATGCCTTCTAAAGTGACTCGTTACTGTGCTAAATTCAGTAATTGCATTATAGTTACATTCATGTTATTATTTGCACTACAAAGGCCCTTCAGTCTTCAACACACTGCAAATAGAAAGAAAAAATCAAGCACATTTTATCCTGTGGGTTTGCTACAATCAGCTTATTTCAGTTTGAGTGCTGGGTGGAAGAAAGTGGTGGAGTCATCTACAGCTTTTAAGAAGAGGTGATATGGACAGTACTTTTATTTTGATTGCACGAAAGGTCAAGAGTTTGATGGTGAAATTCAGACTGCGTCCCGGACAAGAAACAATTGCACTGTTCTGCTAACAAAACGTCCCTCTTGGCAAGCAAAGACAGCATGCCAACACAAAAGCAGCCAAGAACACAGAATTACGTTTAACTTGACTGATGCCTATGCCAGTGCAGCAGCCAGACCCTGAACTTCAACAGGTAACAAAGACCATGATGAGTGATCACCTGTAGCCCCAGGTTTATAGTGTTAACTGGTTACGATGTAATGTGTCAGGTCAATTTCTGCAGTAACGTATAACAAGTAGTGTAACAGATTACTTTCCCCAGTGTGTTATGAGTTAATGTACTGTTTTACATTAACGAAAAGCAACAGCAGTTTTTCTCCTTGTTCCCCTTCCTTAAGAATGACTTCCTAAGAGGCTTAAGTGAACAGTGCATCCTGGATCCCCCCCCCCACATTTCTTACGGACATGACTTTCAACCACTGTTCATTTGCTGTGGATAGTTTTTTGACCTGACAATTCTTCTTTTGTCCGTTCAGATCATATCAATTCAATTCAATTTTATTTATATAGTGCCAAATCACAACAATAGTCACCTCAAGGTGCTGAATGTTGTAAGGTAAAGATCCTACAATAATAGAGAGAAACCCCAACAATCAGACAACCCCCTAAGCAAGCACTTTGGTGAGAGTGGGAAGGAAAAACTCCCTTTTAACACAAAGAATTCTCCAGCAGAACCAGGCTGAAGGAAGGGCAGTCATCTGCTGTGACTGTTTGGGTGAGGGGAAGGAGATAAGATAAAAAAAAAAACAAAAAAAAACATGCTCTACTTGTCCTCTACTTGTCCACTTTCCTCAACTTTATTAATTACAAACTGCACACTATGCTGAGATATGCCCAGTTTTTGGCTAATAGCTCTTTGGGAATCCCTTTGTTGAAGCAGAACAACAGTTTTATGCCTGTCAATCTGTGGCTAACAAAATGGGAACAAATTATGTGTTTGTGAAAGGCTACAAGCATCAAAGTGACTAAAGATACAATTTAAAATTGGCCCTTTGCCAAGTTGCTCATTATCTGTTGATACAACACTGGTTCATCCCTTAAGTTAGGTGCCTTTTTATGTTTGAATGATTCATAGGTCTGTAATAAGCGACAGACAAACAAACAACATTAATCTGAAAGTGAGTCAGGTATAAGAAAATGAAAATGAGTGAAAAAGCAACCAATGTCCAAAGAAAAACAAAGATCAAGACTTTTGTGTAGTACTGCAGTTCAGTTACAACGCTTCGTATATCAACTTATAAATATCATGTGTCAACATTTCAATAGAAAAAGTCATCAGTAATGTTTGCCATAGTGCCAAGCCAATGTTATAAATAACTGAATCCTTTATGAATCCTTTATTCTTTATAACTGCAGGCTGTATGGTTTTCACTTTGAAATCTAGTATTTCTTTAAATATAAAGTATGACAGCTTAACTTTCTCATTTTTCATCACTCATATCACCATGCATTGAGGAGTATAGATAACATTGAGTTATGCTACAGCCAGGATATGATCCAACCTTAGCCAAGTTCTTGCAGAAATGAATGCTTCATCAGAGCGTGTTAAAGCTGAATGGAGAGTTCGACAGAAAGGGACTGAGGATATCCAGCACCATGTTATAATCTTCTAAAGCCTTCATTACACTTAAGGCTTCCTTTCATAGAGAGGAGTGAATAACATACACCTCCCTCTCATGTAATGTTGATGATGCCTTGACAAAAGAGCAGCTTGTTTTTTGTCTATTTCCTTGTGAATGAATCTTCAGCAGCCACACAGTCACAAAGACTAAAAAAGAAACTCTCTTCTTTTGAGTGTTTTTGTATAAATTTGAATACATACCTCTACTGTCACGATGCTCAACAGTCTCTTTGTGAGAGCCTTCACTTCCTGGGCACTTTAATGAATTGAGCCATGAGAGTGGCTTGAAGCCCATGGTGGGATTTTTTTTTTAGAGGTCACTGTCTTACACAGTCCTCATTTATCCCAGAAAAGCACTTTGTGGAGTTGAAGGGCATTATAAAACAGAGGAGGATGAGTGCCAGAGACCATCCTGGGGAACTTTGAGAGAAGCTGCTTTTCCCATCTGCGGGATATGTCTCCATTGGCTGGCAGGGATGTGCCCACCTGCGTGTGGAAAAGGCTGATGCTGCTTGTGACAGGGCCAAGGACAAGAGGTGGTAATGATGGTGGGAGATGAGCCATTTTCTCTTTAGTCTCCAAGGATTTGTTCATAATTAGCCCAGAAACATTTAGAAGGCTTGCATCATTGCCTTGCTCATCCCATTATACTTTGTTGTCTTTGTTATGTCTTTTCACTGTTGAAGTTTTTGAAAATAGTTTTCCTTGCCAAACAGGATGTTAGCCATATAGGAGCATCTGTGATTCATAACCATCAGCCCACACATTTTACACCTATGAATTTAGCTTAGCGTCACAGAGAAATTATTGTAACGTGCTCCCACAATGTCCTATGCTTTGGTAGCTGAACAATTAAAAAAAAAAGACATTTTCTCAGAGGCATAGCCACAAGTTTATCTTCAACATTAACTTTATGATAAAAAATGCAACACGCAGAGCTCTGAAGCAGAGTCATCCACTGCACAGACTATATGCATAGCCCAGCAGCTTGTGACTAATCTGTACCTGCATTAACTCATGTATGTGATTTTAATACACAAAAAATTCTTACGTTACTTTTTTTTTTTTTTTTTACAATATTTTGTGTTTTGCTTTAAAAAAAAATCTGAATTCATGTACAAGATGAACTATCCCTGACATGTAATATGACAATATCAACTTCTCTCTTCAGTTTCCAGACATCAAGACTGTAGAATTCTAAAGGTGTAACATTCTGAAATTATACTTGAAAAACACCCACTAAATCCTTCAAGACCAGCAGACAAACTCTATTTTATATCTGGGAAGGCCCTCAATGAGTTCAGGTTATAACATCTGTCCTGCCACATATCGATGTTTAATATATTTGGTGTGCAGTGCTTTATTATCTCTGTTCCTGTGTCACGCAGACAAAATCAAGAGGGTTCTGTCGTTATTCTGTTCCCCCCATCCACAGAGCAAGTCGGGTAAAAAAACAACAGAAAGCAAAAAACAACCTTGCTTTGGTGTTAACTTCAAAAGTGTCTTGTTTATCATGTGATATTATAGCAGCATATAATGTCGGTTATTTTAGAAGTGAAATTTTTATCACATTCAGAGAACACATTGCAGTTCTCTAATTAGCACATCAGTATGTCATTCAAAGTGAAGGAAAACATTGTAATGACTGGAAAGCTGGTTCAAGTCAAGACCCACACAGTCAATAATAGTGCTAGCCTATTTGTGCCTCGATGCACTTCCCTTCATCTTGCCCGTCTTAGAGCTGTTGTTTTTTCCTACCTAGTATCACATAAATAAAAAATGAGTCTTTACGCAGAACCCGTGGCTGTTATTTAAAATTTAGTGCTGAAGATTGTGTGACAGGAGCACTGCACTTCAGTCTTAATAACAGTAAGAATTGCCAAACCTATCAAGCTGGTTTCAGAAGTGCTAGAAGCTAGAAATGATATATCAAAGCATTTTTTTCTAAGAAGGCGATAAAGAGCAGATGTATTCCTGTTCTCAAGTGTGGCTCAAAAGGTTGCTCTTGTGGTGAGTATTGTTTTGCTGGTGGGAGGAAATAATAGGTGTATGCTTAATATGAAGATTTGCCTGTTCCTGAAATAGCTCATGCAAGCAATTCAACAAACAATCCTTTCAGCCTTTGCATTCCCAGCTATATGAGCTGTGATATCAGATTTTGATTACAGCCAGCTGGGATCCCCAGATATAAATGCATGCAGTACACGGTCTTATATAAAGTACACATGCACAGGCCTAGCCCTTTGTTTTTGTGGGTTTGCGTGTCTGTGGCTTAGTTCAGTTGTTTAAATATAGGTCTGTTTGTCGGCATATATACTGACATTTAGAATTTGAGGTGATAGTGACTTTCTGGAGTCTATTGCCAAATTCTAACCACTTTACCAAAAATAAATAGAACATTATTTGAGGTTCTTGTGCAGTGCCCTGTGCCCTTGTTCACATAGAGTTAGGTGAAATGTAGCACTGCATAAGCATCTGAAAATGACAAAGTGATAAAAAAAAAATGATTTAAACATAAATCACTTATCACTTACATAATCACTTATATAAGTGATATATATATATCACAAGTTTGATTCCCGCCCCGCCCGGGGCGTCTGTATCCAGTAAGGGTTCCCCAAGGCTAGACCCCCCATGCTAAGCAAGCCTACCGCAGATATGAGCGAGAGACAGAAATATTAAGGCATGCCAGCTCGGACGTCGCCCGGATCAACAAGGTCCGCGTCAGGTGTTGAGGAACCAGGGCACCCTGGCGAGAAGTGGGCTACTGGAACAAGAAGGCATCGGTGGGCAAGAGATGAAAATAGGGCGCTGTTGGAATGCTACTACGCAAGTAACCCCAGCCGACAGGGTTACATGAATAGGATGAGGGACCTATGGAATCGTCGATACTCAACATCCACATTGACGGCTAAACAACTAGTAGCTCAGTGTTCCAACATTCGGAAGAAGGGACTGCTCTCACAGCTAGACATTGACGAGGTACAGCACACTACATGCTACGACAAGGGAAAGCCAGGACAACAGGTCAGGGGGGAGATAACATCAACCTTGGGGCTTGGATACCAAGCCAAGTGCGATAGAAGAAGGACTGTTAAGTGCGAGAGGAACTGGCCTGAAAGACAGGATCACGGCGAAGCTTGAAACTTGGACCCTCCATAGCCGCTTAGCAAGACTACGTGAAGTACTTTCAGAAGATCTGAATGCTACTACGTGAATGCAGCACTATGGACAGTGCCACCACCACCATGACTGAGACCAACCAGCTGATCTACACTATGGCAGCAGTGATTAGTGAGATCTACGGCAGCAGTGATCAGTGAGATGCTTGGCTACAAGTTGAACAGCCACAAGGGGCAAAGGAGAAGGAGACTAGAGGCTAAGATCAAGATAGCACAGAGGGAAGTTAGCCAACTATTGGAGCTGCAGAAAGGTGCAATGAAGAAGGTGCCTAAGAAGTATAGCAAGCTGTCTATACTAGAGGCCTTGGAAACTGCCAAGCAAAGACTCTCAGCCTTGGCCAGCTGCTTCAAGAGATACACCAGAGAGATAGAAGGCAGGAGAGTAAACCAGCTGTTCTCCGCTGAACCCGCCAAGGTGTACTCTCAGTGGCAGGGGAACAACATGAGAACAGCACCCCCAAGGCTGGAGACTGAGGAATACTGGAAGAGCATATGGGAGCCCATAACGGCAATGCTCAGTGGCTGGTGGACATGAGGTCAGACCAGAAACATCTGTGCTAAGATGAATGGGCACATGGGTCAAAACATGAGCGGGGCACAGAAAGGGATTGGTAAGAATACCAGAGGTGCAAAACACCAGCTACTGGTAGACCGAGCAGTCGCCCGAGACTGCAAGAGTAGGCTGACAAACCTGTGCATTGCCTGGATTGAATACAAGAAGGCCTATGACTCAATGCCCCACACCTGGATCCTGGAATGCCTAGAACTGTATAAGGTCAACAGGACCCTGAGAGCCGTCATCAGGAACGAAATGGAGATGTGGCGTACCACACTAGAGGCCAACTTCAAGCCCATAGCAAAAGTCACATCAAGTGCGGGATCTACCAAGGAGATGCTCTGTCCCCACTGCTGTTCTGCATAGGCCTGAACCCCCTCAGTCAGATCATTAACAAGACTGGCTACGGATACTGACTACGCAATAGAGAAGTTGTCAGCCACCTCCTGTACATGGATGACATCAAGCTGTATTCCAAGAGTGAATGAGATATCGATTCACTAATCCACACCACCAGGCTATACTGCAATGACATCGGAATGTCATTTGGACTGGAGAAGTGTAGTCGGATGGTAACAAAGAGAGGGAAGGTAGTCAGAACTGAGGGGATCAAACTACCGGAAGGCAACATTGCAGACATAGAGGGCAGTTACAAGTACCTGGGGATCCCACAGGCAAATGGGAACTATGAAGAGGTTGCTAGGAAAGCTGCAACCACAAAGTACCTGCAGAGGGTAAGGCAAGTCCCAAGGAGTTAGCTGAACAGTAAGAACAAGATCTGGGCTATAAACACCTATGCCCTGCCCGTGATCAAGTACCCTGCTGGTGTGATAAGCTGCCAAAGGAGGAGATAGAAACATTCATGAGTACATCAGGAAGATGGCCCCAACTGATCCCATACTTAGTGAATACCTCAGGCAACAGAAACCCGAGAAAGAGGAGGAAGAGGAGGAACCATCATGGAAGGACAGGCCCCTGCACGGTATGTACCACCAGCATCTAGCAGAAGTAGCTGACATCCAGAAATCCTACCAGTGGCTGGACAAAGCGGGAATGAAAGACAGCACAGAGGCACTGATCATGGCAGCACAGGAATAAGCCCTAATACAAGATCCATAGAGGCTGGGGTCTACCACACCAGGCAAGACCCCAGGTGCAGGCTATGTAAAGATGCCCCTGAGACAATCCAGCACTTAACAGCAGGATGCAAAATGCTAGCAGGCAGGGCATACATGGAACACCATAACCAAGTGGCCGGCATTGTATACAGAAACATCTGTGCCAAGTATGGCCTGGAAGTCCCGAGGTCAAGATGAGAAACACCACCAAGGGTGGTGGAGAATGACCAAGCTAAGATCCTGTGGGACTTCCAGATACAAACTGACAAAATGGTGGTGACCAAACTGGACATAGTGGTGGTAAATAAACAGAAGAAGACGTCCGTAGTGATAGATGTAGCGGTTCCGAATGACAGCAACATCAGGAAGAAGGAAGATGAGAAGCTTGAGAAATACCAAGGGCTCAAAGAAGAGCTTGAGAAGATGTGGGGGTGAAGGTAACAGTGGTCCCAGTGGTAATCAGAGCACTCAGTGCGGTGACTCCCAAGCTAGGAGAGTATCTCCAGCAGATCCCAGGAACAACATTGGAAATCTCTGTCCAGAAGAGCTAGTACAGTTTCCATCACCACCAAAAGGCACTCGGAAAGTAGCTGACAACACAGGACAACAACTTCAAGCACAGCTTAATAGTGGTTGTAGTAAACAAGTCTCTGTTTCAACTGTGAAGAGACAACTTTGAGCTGCAGGTTTGACGGGCTGACTTGCAGCAAGAGGCTTGCCTGGGCCATGAAACACCACCATTGGACTGGAAGACTTGAAAGCTGTATTATGGACTGATGAATCAAAATTTGAAATATTTGGTTCATCACACAGGATCTTTGTACGCCGTCGAGTAGGTGAAAGGATGGTTCCTCAGTATGTGGCATCAACTGTCAAACATGGAGGAGGAAGTGTGATGGTGTGGGGCTGTTTTGCTGGATTTTGGGTCGGTGACTAATACAGAGTGAGAGGCACCCTGAACCAAATTAGCTACCACAGCATTCTGCAGTGCTATTCAATACCCTCTGGTATGTTTCTAGTTCATGGGTTCATCCTACAGCAAGATAACAAAACACAAGTCCAAGCCATGCCAGAACTACCTCAGGAAAAAAGAACAAGATGGTAAGCTTGAAAATATAGAGTGGCCAGCACAGTCTCCAGACTTGAATCCCATTGAGCTGGTTTGGGATAAACTGGACATAAGAGTGAAAGCAAAGCAATCTACATGTGCCACACATTTATGGGAACCTCAGCAACAGATATGGGAAGAACTTTCTGAAGAATATTTGATTTCCATTGTAGAAAGAATGTCACGGGTGTGTGCAGCTGTTTTATCTGCCAAAGGTGGTGACTTTGAAGTGTCAAAAGTTTAGAATACATTTTGGTCTATAGATTAATTCCATGATTTCTTTTTTAACTCCAGTTGCTTATTTGTACTATACTTTCTTTTCAAAGTGCAATGAGACATTAAACATTAAACTAAAAAGAATGTGCTTTATTTTTTACGATATTATGTAATTCATCTATACACCTATACACATTTTTAATTGTGTGCTGGACTTTTTTCATATTTTAACTAGCCAATACTTAGATTTTTTTATTTATCTGTTTGTCTGTAGATTCTGATACATTTTAATGGTAAGAACTCAACTGTCCTGCTGTGATTTTTTTCTTTCATGGAAGTGGGTATACCAAAAATTTTATTAAAGTGGCAAGATGAGCTCCAAGTGGAAAAACTAGCAACCAGAAGAATCTTGTTCAGTTTTGAAGAAGGTTTGAAGAACTGCAGAGAGACTCTGCAGCTGAACATAAGGTTCACACTTGGTGTTGCGATTTTTCTTGGGTTTGCCATAAGAGAAAAACAAACTAGACCCAAGTGAACGAGCATTTTTACTGTAAAGTATGTGTCTGTTTGATGTTGCACAGTCAATTAAGTCACCACCGGTGTTCTGCTGTTTCAGCTGTCTCTTCACAGTAGAGCAGAACAACTTAGCCTTGGTGCTGCTCCCTCTCAGTGAATGTTTTGATCAAAGTTTAAACTGCTGCATACATTAAAATGACGCTAAGCTGTTATTTTCATTAGCAACCATTTTCTCATATCTTTCAGTGCACCGATAAATTATCATATTCATACGATAGATTGAACATTCAAAGAGCTCCATACAAACTGCTTTTGGTTTCATTTACAATTATATCGATTTTAGGTTATTTTTCTTTTAGCTTTGATGTGTTTTTGCATAGCCTACAAAAAACATTAGAACTTAGTGGAGCTCAGATTAGTACATTTATTGTTTTTATTTTTGTTTTTTAAATAACATGTATTATTAATGTAGCAACAAAGCAATTCTTATTAAATTAATTGAACTCTATAGTTTGGCTAAGAATTTAATTACCCATGTACCTTTTTAGCAGCTTGATTAAAATAACAGTAATTAACATGTTTAATGATTTACACTGGATATTTATTTTTGCAGTCAACCCTTTCCTATCAATTTCAGTAGTTGAATTTTACTAATACAATTCAAAATGCATTGTACTAAATTCAGCAGCACAAATTTAACCTGTGTCATCTGCTGTATCTACTATAGGACTCTATAGGGCTACTATAGGCCTTTCCATTCTGAAACATATTATAAGACATATTAGAAAGTGACAGCCCATGTTCCAACTGTTTCACTTTTTTCTTAATGCTTCTGCAACAAATGTGGTCTAAAGTCCTACAATGGCGCTACATGATGCATATTACTGACCGAACCAATATTGACATAGATATTCTGTATTTTGGCCATTGTCTAACTACTGTATATTCTTAGATTCCTTTACTTTGGTGACTAACTTTGTGCTTGAAATAGAAACATGTTTTACAATCCTTGCTGTTTTTAACACACAAAACTACTCAGAACATTTGGTCATGGGTTATTTTTCATGTAATATATTTGATGGAAACTGCTCAAGGAGGGGGCTGTAGGTGTATATTTTGCATAATTATATGAAATTAACTATGAAAAAAAGTTACTCTGTTATGTTTTTAAATTGTAAACTGGTGGTGCTCTTATGGACATTGATGTTTGAAATATAAGTCTGGGATAGATAGTAAAACAATACAAATAACTGATACATTGTAACTGTTGAGTGGACTTACACTTAAAATATGTATGTAACTGAGTTGTTAGACCAAAAGAACATAAATAATAATCCTAAAAAAATATTACACAATCACTAGTCAACAATTTTTTGTATGATAATTTTCTTCATTAATTCACAAATTAAGGAAGACTTAATTTGAAACATTAGCACTACATTAGAAATCATAGCAGGATTGTTTTGCTTCAGTTCACACAGTTCACAAGAAAACTGCCCCTAGTTTTAGAGCCCATCTTACAAGACCAGAACAAAAGGTGGGATGATGTGACATGATGAAACATCAGTTACTCCAGTACACAATGACAGAGTATTATGATATGTAGTTTTGTTTGTTTTGTCATTTGGTCAAATGTCGCCCTTTGGATGTCTCCATAACCAGATTTATTCAAATTTTTAACAATGTAGTGCACCAGCAGAGAAGTGGGTTATATCTATTTAACTGGTTTATTACTCACAGTACTTCCAATACAATATTCTGAAAGAAAATGAATGAATTATTACTTGTGGGATATATTTGGGGGTTATTTTTTAGTGTTTATTGAAATAGTACAATGAAGAGAAGCCAGGCAAGCCGAAAGAGAGAGAGAGAAGGGAATATACATAGTAAAAGGCAGGTTCAAACCCAGGCTCTGCAATAGCCTGGGAGTATATGCTTTAGCTGATCAATGCAGCAAGCGATAACAGCAGCTCACTTGTGGGATGTATGTCTATTTGTGTATATGTAACTTTACCTTTAAGCATTATAGGTTTCCTACTACTTTGAAGGACAATTTCAAGGTCAGATATAATAAAAGAATTAATATTTGACAATTGCATTGTACACTTGATAAAACTCCAGTTCATTTGAGCATAATTTTTCACAATAGAATGAATAGTTTAATAATAATGATCATCTGAAAAGGCGCACATATCCCCATTTGGGCCATGTTTGCCATAATTTAGGGGTCAAAATGTATTTCAGTCATTTCAGGTTGCAATTAAGAACTTACCAAATATATCATGATAACCAAAGACAACCAACTATATTTTATATTCATATTCAGTGCCCCAAAAGTTGTAAAGTTTAAAATTTTGTAAATAATAATTAAAGTAATGATGTCAGTCAACATAATCATGCAAATGAAATAAATGTTGATCACCAAACAGCTTTCTCTTGACATACATGTATAAAGACCTACAGACCTACTAAATTGGTAGTCATGAAAGCACTTCCTGTGTAGTAGAACAGAGCGTTTTGTATGTTGTTTGCTGTTACTCTGCAAAGAGATTCTGGCTGGACTAATGAACCTCCTTAACAACAGAAACAAAACAAAACAAAAAAGACCTTAACTGTGTAATGCACTTCCATAATAACTATGATATATTAAAAATAACCTGTAATTCTAATGAGGTCTGTAATTATGCAAATAATGTTGCAGTTATGTAATGCCAATAAACCTTCCCTAAAAAAAAAAAAAATGGGCACTGCTCATGTTACTTCTACATTTGGAAAGAGTTTTAATTTAAAGATTGCTTATATGATTGGTAGAAAATACCCACCCCTCCCTCAGTTGTGGCTATTGTGTAAATATACCTTGTGAATGTACAATTTTAATTATTATGATCAGAACTATGTGTAATAGGGCTTTTTTCTCCCTCCCTTTTTTCTGCCATTTCACCTTTCTTCATTATGCACAAACTTCAAAATCAGAAAAAGTTCTACATAGAGTAGACTTAATATGAGTTTAACTAAAGTTAAAAGAACCAAGTTATAGTTTGTAAAATAACAAACAAGGTCTTAACTAAATAAAATAAATGAGTGTCAGTGAAAGTGTACAGTCCTCCAAAGTTACGTGACTTAATCACAAAATAAAATACAAGTCTAGAGTTTTTGGAGTCTCTTCCCCTGAGCCGGTGCTGTGGGTGTTTCTATCCAACTGAGAGAACAAGAGGGAAATACCACATGAGGATGAACAGACGGTTACTGTCACACACTCCAGTGCCGTCCTGAACGGTGCGCTGTCAAGCTTCTCCAAGAATCTATTGATGAAGGCCAACTGCCTGTCTAAAAAAGCCCATGCAAGAGGAAACTACCTTATTATCATGCAAGTGTGTCTGACTGGCTCATTGTAGCTGCTGACATGTTAGCTTGCATAAATGGTGTATATATCCCAGGCAGCATAACCTTAATCAGTGAATTTAATCAGGCTTACCTGTGTCTCAACAACAGACATATCTCAGTGTAAATAACTGGATGAGACCATACTAGATCACTGGAAAGAATACTACTGGGTGCAGTTTCTATGCCAAAATACATCATATTTACTCCATTTCTCCCCTCAGGAGGTTGTAGTGTGTTTTCTGCTGCTTCTTAGTGTTTGGGTGTTTTAGCTTAAAAAGTTTAAGCAGATGTCAATTTGCAGATAGGGATTAATGTGATTTTTCTTTTTTTAGGCTTAACAGCCTACTGTGGATTGCATTCACAATACCATGTAGACTCACGTCTCTGTTTTGACTTGAAATATACACTCATGAGGCACTTTGTTAGTTACACCATGCTAATACCATATCCATCACTTTTTGACAAAAAAACAGTTTTAATTTTTCATGACATAGAGTTACCAAGGTGCTGGAAATATTACTCAGTTACTGAAGATTTGTCAGCTGCACATCCATGATGTGACTCTTGAGTTCCACCATATCCCAAACCTACTCTGTTGGACTGAGATCTGGTGACTGTGGAGGCCATGTGAGTACAGTGAGTTCTTTGTCATGTCCATGAAACTAGTTTGATTTGAACTTTGTTGGAAGGCATGTTATCCTGCTAGGAGCAGCCATCAGAAGATGGAAACAGTGTGGTCATAAAGTTGTTGTTATTGGTCAGCAACAATACTACTACTAAAGTACCCTCCACACCATAACACCATCACCACAATGGAGAATCCATACTTTAATGTTGTTTATGTCAACTTCATGCTCTGACTTCATTTTTTTTCTGGTTCTTGGTTTGAATTTCAGCAGGTTGTCTTAACATGCCTAGATGCAATGAGTTGCTACCATGTGATTAGCTGATTTGATATTTGCACTATCAAGCAGACAGAAAGGTGTACCTAATAAAATGGCTGGTAAATAAAATTAATAAAACCTTGTGCAGAATAAAAAAGACAAATATGTTGTGCAGTTCTTTATTTATTGTTATTCATTCATTTGTTTTTCTATATAGAGCCAAATAATAAAGACTTCCATCTTGAGGTTAACAAAATATTACTGAGTAACAGGATCTGGGAACATGCTACATGCAGAAAACTGTATACTTGGTGTATATGCAGGATAATACAGCTGATTTATATTATCACAGAAAGGACTAATAGCTCTGTTTAGGTTCTTGTGAGCTGGAATGAGAGAGCTGGGAGACAAAATGGTGCTTTAATTGGGGCTTGGAGTTAGTGTAGTAGGTTCCAATTACATACATGGGGATGCCATTGTTTGGAAAGCCTCCAGGCAAACAGTGGTGCTTGAGGGAGGAGGCGGTCACATTGAAGCCCATGGGTATTCACTAATCACCACTGTGTCTCATAGGGGATTCCTGGAAAATGACAAGTTTTTACTGCCTTGCTGACATTGCACTGTAATACTGTGTGGGAAAATAATTGCCATGAGTTTATGGTATGACTACGACACAGTCATTTTCTGCAGGCTTGTGTTCAACAAGGATGACACGCTGAGTTGTCAGTCAATGATTATCATCTAGCCCTGGTGAACTCAGCACCACCAGCGATCAGCTCCAGAAGGAAATTAATGTATTTATCTGGGTTACATGGATATCATAAGACCCAGCAAAATTTTCCCCCAATAACTTGACAGAATGGCTCAAGTGGAGAAAACAGAAAAATCCCACTGATAAAACTCGTATCTGTCTGCCATTGTTGCTGTTGTTATCTGGCACTATTGTTGAATCGATTTGTGGCATTGGCTGCTGGTGATGTGGATCTCTGACACAATAAGCAGTCTGAGATAGAGAAACACTGAATTGTTGCAGTTTCCACAGCCAGTCTTCACCACTGAGCTGAATCAGACTATCAGACAGATAGCAGATCTGCGCTTAATCGGTCCACTTCAGCTACAGACTAATATACAAGTCAAAAAGTAGAATAGCTTAAAAATGTATAAATAAATGAATAAATACTTGTAAAGCAGGACTGTGATGAAATTAATTAATTTATACACTCTATTATACACTGTACAGCAAAACAATGACCAC
>VURO01044241.1:14902-31877 GCA_015108175.1 Pelvicachromis taeniatus | reverse complement strand
TGCAGTTATTTGAGCTAAGGTTTTGAAAATATTTACAAAATGAGAAACTATAATCTTCTGGCAAATCCATGTAAAAGTGCGTATTTGGGCGAGAGAACGCCTTTTGGAGCATCTTCATCAAAACAGCTGTAACTATTGAAAGAAGACACAGACAAACATATTTATGCATTAATCCTTTAGACTTCAATATAACCATGGTGGGCAAAGAGGATTTGCAGCTATTTGAGCTAAGATTTTGAAAATATTCACAAAATGACAAACTGTAATCTTCACATTTCAGTCGTGTGTGTGAGAGCGTTTCAGTAGTGTGTGTGAGAGCGTTTCAGTAGTGTGCGTGAGAGCGTTTCAGTGGTGTGTGTCAGAGAGAACATTTCAGTAGTGTGTGTGAGAGCGTTTCAGTGGTGTGTGTGAGAGCGTTTCAGTGGAGTGTGTGAGAGAGAACATTTCAGTAGTGTGTGTGAGAGCGTTTCAGTGGAGTGTATGAGAGTGTTTTCAGTAATAATGTCCCTTATGCACCTCATACTGTCTTATCCACCGGCAGACATAAAACATGTCTAGGAAGCCACCGTAGTGCACATTTCTAAATATAATATTTATATGTACTCTGCAGATGGAAGGTATTCATGCTACTACTTCAGCAAAAGACAGGGGTTGTTATTTTGGTTATAGATTTAGTATGATTTAAGAACAAATGGTAATGAAACACTTTGCAAATGGAATACTAACTGTATTTGCATACGACTTCTGTTTTTCAACAAGTTACTTGCCTTCTCAACCCCAGTGTTTTATGCAATCTTGGTCTTTCACTTTTTATAGTATAGAATTTTATAAGTACCTTGTCTTGTTGCATGTGCATGATGTCCTTTTGTGGGACCTCTCTTGACCACAGGAAACGCTCTAAATCCTCCTCCATATCTACACCGTGGACCCTTATGTTTCCTTAATGGACAGAATCTCCGTAGCACGATCCCACAAACGCTTCATCTTAATTTTTTTTTCTCCAATGTTCCTTGTGGGGCTCCTTACTGAGAGACATAATTGAATTTTTAAAATGTCAGACCTCAAGCCAGATTCATTGATAGAGCTATATGCATGCAGTATGAAATTTATGTATCCCAAATAATTGTTTTTCAACTTGACATCGGAGACCCATCCCTACCATCCAAGTTAACTGCAGCGAAAGGTAACCAGTGGGGGGATTTACACATTTAAAACCAGTGGGGTAAAAAAAAAAAAGCAACCAAAAAACTGACAGCCACAGATGTGCTACTGAGCTAGAAGCTCTACTTACATTCACTGCCAGCTAAACACCTTGGAGAAACTTGCTAAGCCTAACAGGGGATAGGTACACCAACCCAAATTGATATGATTATACCCCCACATTCAGAATTATTGTTTATATCTTAATTATTTTTAATTATTTACAGCTTTCAGATCAGATATTCTGCTTTTTTATTTTGGTAGATCAAAGCAACTTGTGCTGTTTCTGCTACTTCCATTTTGATGCCAAGAAGAAGAATGCTTTGAAGAAGTGGCATTCATGGTCTTAGTCCACAGTGGAAGTGTGCCATTCATGGTCACACACTCTATGTGGTTTTAAAGATCAACATGTCTCTTCACTTCAAAAATTTTAAAATGTCTTGTTGTTTGGATTTGTGTAGTATTATATTGAAAATTGTTCACTTCAGTTTTCTATTTGGATGACCACTTACATCCAAAGATACTATTTTAAAAAGTTTTTTTTTCAGGGCCTTTCTTTTAAAATCTACAATGTGCTTGTTCAAGTCAGTTTGCATAGACAGACAGACAGACAGAGTGCGCAAAGTGAAAAAATGGTGTAAGCAAAGAATGCTTTCAGAAATATAAATGATTGTTTATTGATCCCAAATGTATTTTGTAGCAGGACAACGACCCCAAACATACAGCCAAAGTCATTAAGAACTATCTTCAGCGTAAAGAAGAACAAGAAGTACTGGAAGTGATGATATGGTCCCCACAGAACCCTGATCTCAACATCATCGAGTGTGTTTGGGATTACATGAAGAGACAGAAGCATCTGAGGAAGCCTACATCCACAGAAGATCTGTGGTTAGTTCTCCAAGATGTTTGGACCAACATACCAGCCGAGTTCCTTCAAAAACTGTGTGCAAGTGCACCCAGAAGAATTTATGCTGTTTTAAAAGCAAAGGGTGGTCACCACCAAATATTAATTTGATTTAGATTTCTCTATTGGTCATCCACTGCATTTTGTTGATTGATGAAACTAAATGATTAACACTTCCATTTTTGAAAGCATTTGTTTACAGCCAAAGTCATTCAAACTAACCCTTTTTCTCACCTGCCTAAAACTTGCACAGTGCTATATATAAAAGAGAAAAATTATTCATTATAACAAATTATATTATATATTATAAAAATATTAAAATATTCTGGAACTATGACCAAAGTCATTATTATCATTTTGGTATTCTGGACAAATTATAGGAAATCCCTTTTTCACATGTTTGATCAAACATATTATACCTCAGCTGTCTCAGTCCTTCTATGGTGCTCTGCAACTACTAATGAATGAGGACGAGGCTAGGATTTGGCTGCAGGTATCCTTGTACCTCCTTCTTATTATCTTCCACCTCGAGAAGAAAAATTTACCGTAATCCTTTTGTTTTCTGATCCTACAAAAAGACAGAGATCAGCCTAGAGAACACAAGATAGAGAAGGTCCAACATTTTTAAATGGGTTGGTCCAATTAAACTAGATATCACTATACTTTACATAACTGTGTATGAATAATAAACAGGAAAAACACTTTGAAGATACTAAGCATGTGGTCCCTTCATCAAACTGTTAACAAACATCCAGCAAACTTCTTTGTTGGAAGTGGTAATGCTTAAAACAGGACTCATAATCCCATCAGGGATCTGTAGAGTGTATTAATCTGTGGTATAAGCAGCAGTCACTGAAATATTACTGTTTCAGATAATAAGATCTATTACATAAAAACCAGGGTGGGAAGGTTTTTAGGTAACCACTGACCTCTGCAAGTGTGAGGCTGTTCCTGCAAAGCGCACTTAAAAAATCCTCTAAAATCTAACTCTCCAGTCACAGACTAACAAAAACAGCCAGCAGGGAAATGACAAATGGTGTTGCTGGTTCAAGGTCCAATCATTAGCAGTGTGCTTCTTGTTCCCACTGACCCATGTGAACACTGAGAGCTGTCCTGGTAAAGGTAAATAAAATCTAAAACCCAAACAGGATTTCCATAAAGATGATCTTGGACTGAGTAATCAAAAATGTATCATAAATTTACAGAACATCATTGGTTCATCTTTTAATTAAATAAGTATTCCTTTTTCAGGACCTTTCGGGTCACCAGTCTGTCACAGGACTAACAGAGAAACAGACATTAGATTAACAAAACGGTTTAAAATTTCTGCAAGCTTGCTACTTCTAAATGCATGATCATGTGTTTCTGTACATAGTTCTCAAAAACCTGCAGTTAATTTTTTTTTGTCTGCTTTAAGCAGCCCTCACAAAAGGCTTATGTGGCTGAACCAGATCGTATGATACCTTCGGCCAAGAATTAGAATCTAGTACATCTCCTCACCACCATCACTTTAATGGTCCTGGAGTGTGGGAGTATTTTTCCCACACCTGAATAAAAAACACTGATATTTACGAATAACCGATTCAGCTGATGCAACCTGATTCAAACCAGATTATAAATGGTTCGACAAGGACACACAGACAGACAGGTACTGTTTAAAGTTGAGGACTGCAAATATCCTCGAGCTGCAATACTCAACACGGCCACATAAACATTATTGACACTTTCTGACTAATTATAATTGCTATAAATATTGTCCATTTAAATTGTCTTACTTTTTACCCACAAGTATCCATTGGAAATTAGTGAGAGTGGAATCTGGAGTTTTCGCCTACTCTTGTTAGTGATCCTCTATCTGAATGGATGATAAGAACCTTCTAAACTGACTAGCAGGTGTAGAAGGCCCTTTGGGCTCATATCAATGGAGCTGATGTCCACCCACCATAACCCTAACCCGTTTGTAATTAATCTTCATAAAGATGGGTTTAATTTTTATGAAAGAGACAGACAAAACTATTTATCCATGTATAGTATAGAACACTATAGAACAATACACATTGTGATGTGATGTGATATGATGTGGTACAGGAGTACAAATACCTGGACACTACTGGACTACTTTGTTTTGGTAGGATTTGAGGGTTGTTTTTTGAGTGACATTTTAGTTCCCACTCCACACCAATTGGTGGCAGTATATGTTGTTTGCTAACTGCCAATAAATATTAACAAAAAGGAGAAGAGGAACACAGGCTGGGGTGCTTGCGGGTAGGACACAGAGGTAGCAGGGATTCAATGCTGTATTAAAGCTTTTGAAACTGATTAAAGTTGATTAAAAATTAAAAAGCTTAAAACTGAGGAAGATGCAGGATGATGCACGTTATCTCAAACGGTGAGTCATAACAACATTTTATTCTGAGGAGTAACGTTATAACTTGCTAGCTACGGTCTTTTGTACGCCAATTTAAGTAATATACGGTGTCCATACTGTCACGTCAGTTTTACTGTGAACATTTAACAGACACTTGGAAGAGAAGATGAAGCATGTTTAAAATTTAAATCCTTGCTTATTTGCTTGCGCTGATCCATGCCATTTTCTACGTAGTGCGATGTTTATTACCTTCATGTTTTCTTGCTCGGTGCAGAATGCGAGCGTATAATTATTTTTGTTTTAAATGAATAATCACAACCTGCTGGTCCGTTTGGCGTACATGCATTTGACAGAAAGGTCACTTAAAATATCTCAAAATTTAAATCCACCTTCATGCTTGTATTTACATCCCATTCGTTAGCATAGATATCCAATTAATGCTAAAAGGAGCCGCCTACAGTCCATGACAGCTTATAAAAAAAAGAAAAAGAAATAACGACTGATTTCACGTTTCCCACTAACTTGTATATCCGCCAGTAAAAGGAAACATTCTTGAACTGGGTTTATTATTAGCTTCCCTAAGTGATGGGGCCTTGGAAATCCGAATTAGAGCTAAAATAGCTAGCAAGCTTCCGTGCTAAACTGTGGTGGATAATCGCTAGCTAAGTGCGTGTAGTGTTTCATTTATTTGCGATCGGGGGTTTGCACTGAGTTTAGCTCATGTTTGACATGCTTCAACCCTCTGTGGAGTCGTGTTTTATTGTTAGCCGGCTAGCCACTACAGTAATGCTGCTGTCTGGGCGTATCTTCCTATGTATTATTGTTATGGGCGGATGTTTTGTTACTAGCTTGGCAGTTAGACCTATTTTCTGTAGCAGCATTTAAAGTCATTTTGTTATTAAATTGCTAGCTGCTTTGCGTCCGATGCAGTTATTTTGTATTATGATGTAAATTAAATCACTGGAGTTGTAGAGCGTTTACTGTATTTTGTACTGTTTGTTCTTGATCACTCAAAGCAAAGTGACTGTGGGCGGTTTGGACGTCCATCCCACAGAGAAGGCCCTTGTAGTCCACTATGAGGTTGAGGCATCTATCCTTGGAGAGAGTGGAGATCATATGCTGGGAGAACGCAAGGAGGGACAGAAAATGTGAGT
Organism: Pelvicachromis taeniatus; assembly: GCA_015108175.1. Classification (NCBI taxonomy): domain Eukaryota; kingdom Metazoa; phylum Chordata; class Actinopteri; order Cichliformes; family Cichlidae; genus Pelvicachromis; species Pelvicachromis taeniatus. The sequence goes on along the minus strand of VURO01044241.1, from coordinate 26,251 downwards.
GTCCTCTTGACTCACAACTCCTAAACACTTCATTTCAGTTTCCTTTTGAACTCTAAGTCTTTTTTTTTCATTTTATTTTCAAAAGAAGAACTTTTAAGGTGATGGGGATTAGCCTGCCAATTTAGCCTTTGTCAGTCTAATCTATCTAAACTGGACAGATTATTATTAATCATTTCTTTGATATATTTTAATGGTGAGGACAACTAAAATAAAATATAATGAAATATAATGAATTCCATACATTTTACAATGAACTTTTATTCTGCTGCTGGTTAGTAACAAAGCAATGTTACAAAACAAAGTTTTGGTCATGTGCTGATATATTTCTATCAGTTAATATTGCCCCATTAATTAATATATGCCAATATGCAAATAAGGTAACATTTACCCATGTCAGTGGTTCATATTTATCTGTTCTGTCACATTAATTTTATTCTGCCAATAAGTGAAGTTAGTATAATTTGGCAGCAAGTACTGTATATGAAAGATGAATGTAGCTTCTAGGTCTGAAAAATAGTAGTAGTAATAATCAGCGGCAAAGGACTCATCTGATTGGAAAATGACTTTATGGTCTTAACTGCTGCTAATAAAGGCCAATAAATAAGGTTTTGTTTCAAGATAGGGCTAACTAGATATTTTATTACCATTTGAGCAGGTATGTCCTTAGGTTTTACATCACAACAGGACCTCACAGTAAAACTGCACCAACCAGTGGGTGACATCACTTTTATATTAGGTGTGTGAAAAGAGGACTATTCTTCCTCAGCAAAGGTTGAAATAGATATGTGATATTTATGCTGGGGAAAAGGGTATTGGGTCGCAGTTTTACATTCAGTATATTCATTTTGAATTTAATAAAACCTGATACCTTCTGCTTTCTCTTTTGCTCTTTTTTTCCCTGCTTCAGTATCCGCATGAAAAGTCTTTCTCCTAGTACAGATGTGGGAGCTTTGGCAAAGAAAGTGATGGAGGAGTGTAAGCTCATCCCTGTTTCCCATCTGCCCCAGGTGGAGCAGCTCCTCTACTACTTGCAGAACAGGAAATCATCCCCAGTGGAGAGCAAGAGTTAGTCATATTACCTTTATTGCACATGTGCTCTGGAGCCCAAAATCTTTACTGTCCAATTCCAACTTTGGCTAACTTCAGTCCCACACGTAGATTGGCAGCTTGTTAGTCCAGCATATACTGTAAACATTCTAGAAATATTAAGACATGTAAAGGTGTAGTGTGATGGCAGATCTAAAGTATGCACTGGGATGCTAATAAAAGAAAATGTAAACTAATGCAAGTAAAGCTTCAAGTTTTCAAATTTGGAATTAATGCTGCTGTGCTTTATTTTGGCTGTTTATATGTGTGTGTGTTTTTTGTCACCAGTGGAGAAAAAAGAAAAAAGAACAGTAAAGCCCAAAGAATTGACACCATTTGAAGGCATAGAGGTAACGATTTGTTCCACTTTAGTTTGATCCCACACAGCAGTGAGCACGTGTTCTGTCTTCATTAAAGCAAGAACCCAAAGTTTCTCAAATGTGCTGTTTAAATAGTTTGGCTGGTTAAAGAATGTTATCAGTCAATAACGTTGTGTCTGTTTGTGTTTGTAGTTAAATGAGGAGGCCAGCATAACTAGAGTGGATGAGTATATTGAACTGCTCTATGAAGGGATTCCAGAGAAGATCAGAGGCTCAGCTCTCATCCTGCAGCTTGCCCGTAACCCTGATAACCTGGAGGAGCTGCTGCACAATGGTATAGTTTTATTCTCCATGTTAATTCTGATGGTTAACCGAGTAGTACCTGCAGCAGCGTCCTGTCATTCCTGGACAGTTTAAGTGTGTCTGCCTCCTAAAACGGTTTGATATGATATGACTAAAAATGTTTAGTCAAGATAGTGTAACATCATTGGTACAAACACACTCATCATTGCTCATCATTGGTTACTACCTTTTTGATTGATTTTTATTTAGTTATATTTTTCTGCATACAGAAAGAACATTTGATTTTCTAATTGCATTAAATCATTAAATGCAGCTTGCTTAACTTAGAAGTGCTTTATATGATTGTCTTTTTCTCCAGATCAGTAGCAAATTCTTAGCATTATTCTGCACTACGAAATAACTGAACCTAACCAGTGCTCAGTATCCACTTAAAGGTTGTCTCTTTGAGTTATTGTTAGAATACTTCCATTTTGACACCTGTGTTATGATGGTATTTGATGTTAGATATACTGTATGGACAAAAGTATTGGGCTTCACCTCTTATTGTTTGAATTTTCAGTCTCATTGCCACAAGTGTATAAAATCAAGCACCTAGCCATGCAGTCTACTTTACAAACATTAGTGAAAGAATGGGTCACTCTAAAGCAGTGTTTCACAACCTTGTGGAGCCATGGCACATATTTCACATTACAAAAATCCCATGGCACACCAAATAAAAATGTCACAAAAAGCATTATTGATAATTTTTCCCTGTGCAGGTTTGTCCACAGTATACCTTTTTTGCTTTTCTCCGACCACTACTCTTTATCTGGGTCTGAATTATCTCCAGGACCCAGGTCAGATTGACTATTTTTTCTTTTCAAATATTTATCTATTGCTATTACGTGCTGCATCATCTCTCAGCATGACTATTATTTAATTTCTTCTTTGTTTTCTTCTGTTTTACTGGCAGTTGGCAACCCAGAGCAGTGGTTCTCAAACTTTTCACAATGAGTACCACCTCAAAATATATGGCTCTTAAAGTACCACCCTTATGACCGATATTAAAGTTCAGTAGTACAGGCCCATTTAACACCATATACAGTTTACACAAGACAATTTTCTTTCTTTCTGATAATAATAACAACTGTACTGCATTAACACATTTGGCATTCATTTTAAAGCTCATGTCATGCAGCAGTACTAACCTCGCATTGTGGATGGATTATCTCAGTTGTTCTGACTGACTGTCCTGACTGAAGTTTGGTCCGTTTACAGGATACTGCCGTGTGATTGCATTTGTCCCTAACTATCGGGAACCCTCGTATTAACTTTTATTGAGTGGAAAAAAGTTAGCGTTCATCCTCCAGCTTCACTGTTTATATTATGCTAAAAGGACAGTAAAACCTAAGACCATCTCAAGCCAGTTCAGTGGAAGTCTCATTCCCACTGCTTGTACTTGAACGCTGAAGCACTTTCATTCTCACGGTCAAAAAATCCTGCGGATTAAGTTTAATTTTTGGAGAAGTGGAAAAAGTAGCAGGGTAGTTTATAACATGGACAAAAAAAACCTCCTACCCTCTGTGAGGAGCACACAGTAAGTGTCAGCACCATCCACGTTACTTGCATTTAATGTTTTTCATTGTCAGAGTGTTTCAATGTTGACAGTATAAACCTGGGGAAAAAATTCACAGCACACATCCCTGTGAGTATCAGGAAAAAAACAAGATGCCAAACTTGGTGATAGTCATTGACATGGAAATAATATTTTTTTGTGACATTACTTATTTTTATGCGTGGCTGGTGACATTATCTGCTGTACTTATGAAAGGTACTGAGGGATATGTATACTGTCGTAACATGAAAACTTTCCTTGTCTTTGCTAATAGAGACAGCTCTTGGTGCTTTGGCCAGAGTACTGAGGGAGGATTGGAAGCAGAGTGTAGAGCTAGCCACCATCATCATTTATATATTCTTCTGCTTCTCCAGGTAACACACACACTTTCATAGCAGCCGACTTGCATCACATTCATTCTTACTGTTGTGTTTCATCCTATTATTTTTCTTCTTCCAGTTTCTCCCAGTTTCATGGAGTGGTGAGTCATTATAAAATAGGTGCCCTGTGTATGAGTGTTGTGGAACATGAACTGAAGCGATACGACGCATGGCGTGAAGAGCTACGAAAGAAAAACAAGGCCTATATCCTCTTTGTTGGTGTTTTTTGCTTACTTTTCTACTTTATAGTTTTGAAAAAGAATGTTTTCCTTAATGTTCTTTTGTGCACGCGAGTCAGCACCAGAGAATGGATCCCTAAGACGAGACCAGGACAAAGCTCTCAGAAAATACCATGGCCTTTTGGCTAAGCAGGAGCAGCTGCTCAGAGGTAGGCTTTGTTTTTCTTTCTTTCTTTCTTTTTCTTTTTTTAATCCCCCATTCAGAACTTTTGTTGATCAGATGTAACTGGAATTACTATATCATCTCTAATTTTCTATTTCTCCTCCTCACTTCTGATGGCCTGTTTTTTCTCTGGTTCTTAGTGTCTCTTTACCTCTTGCTGAACCTTTCCGAGGATACGAGGACAGAACTGAAGATGAGGAATAAAAATATTGTTGGCTTGTTGGTCAAAGTTCTTGAACGTGATGATGAGGAGCTGCTTGTCCTGGTGGTTTCTTTCCTCAAAAAACTCTCCATCTTTCTTGAGAACAAGAATGACATGGTGGGTAGACGAAACAGAACTTTCAGACTCGATAAAGCTTGCTCGGGCATAGGGGAAACAGTCCTGATGATCATTTTTATGTTACTAAGGTCTGTTGTTAAAAAAATAATTTGTAAACCAAATCATAACCAAATATTGGATGTCCAAAAATAAAAAAATGCTTATTAAGTTAATCTTCATTTATTTTTATTCTACATCCTTTGATCATAAACAAAAAACAAGTCTGTATTTTTATTCCTTCTTCCTCAGTTAGTGATTGTGGGGAAACATTCTGTAAGACAGGTGTCTTCCAGTATTGTAAGTCTTCTGTAGTGCAGATCTTACATTTTTCTTTTTTTAAAAATGGTAGTGTCTTATTGACAAGCTCCACATCACATGCAGTTTGTAGCTTCTATTATTGGAAAATAGATAAATGGTAGAATAATAGGGATGTGTGCTCTGGAATTCTGAATTTGTTGTCTTTTTTGTTTACTGTGATGCCCTTGATATTTATTCAGCACTTGTCAGTGGCATTTAATTATTTTTCTGCTGAGTTTAATATCATTAGATTTGCTATAATCTGTGTTTGTCTATGATTTGTAGGCTGAGGTGGATACAGTGGAGCGTTTGGCTCACCTGGTTCCCTGTAAACATGAAGACTTATTAAACTTGACTCTACGTTTGCTGCTCAACCTCTCCTTTGACTCTGGTCTTCGAGCCAAGATGGTAGAAGTTGGCCTGTTACCTAAACTCACTGCCCTGTTAGGTAATGATGCACGCTAGCTTAATAGCATGCAGCACATAGTGATCCATTAACAGTATTGGTGCAGTGCCTTTTAGCAAAGTGGCTGCTGGGAACAAATGTGTAGCTTACAGCTTTTTTAAGTATTGCTGTTAACATGACACACAATCAACACTGTGGATTGTTACATTCTGAATTAAAATATAAAAAGCTAAATGGTTCAAATTCTCTTGGTTTACACCTTGTATTGTGTTATATAAGCACTTCATGCTGGTGTCAACTTTCAAGCAGTGATGAAACGGAAAAATGCAACCCAAACGAGAGAACTTCAGTTAGAGAACTTCTTTAACAAATACAATAACCCCGGTTTAAATCTGGCACTAGCTTAGCACCAGATGTAAGATATACTTCATTTATCCCAGATTTTGGAAATTTATGTTTGCATTTTGCTTTTACAGTTACACTGTGAGGCTGTCACAGTGTAGCTGGTGTGAACCAAGACTATTTGGCATTTTATGGAAAAAATGCCAAATAGTCATGATATTGGTATTGTGTGTGTGTGTGTGTGTGTGTGTGTGTGTGTGTGTGTGTGTGTGTGTGTGTGTGTGTGTGTGTTTTCAGGGGACGAGAACAACCGACAGATGGCAATGCGTATCCTCTACCACATCAGCATGGATGACCGGTTCAAGGGCATGTTTGTTTACACTGACTGCATACCACAGGTACAAAATGTCCACTGACCTGAACACTAATAGTGACTGAGTTCTAAAGTCTAGGGTACAATTTTGTGTGTCTGTGTGTAGCTAATGCAAATGCTGTACGAATATGGCGAAGATGAAATTGAAACTGAGCTCATCTCCATCTGCATCAACCTGGCTGCAAACAAGAAGAATGCACAACTCATGTGCGAAGGTATTTTACTTTTTGCACAAGTTAGACCGTCGATTCACCATCACAGGTGCTAGATATCTGGTGTCTTTATGGCTTTTGGAAGAGATTATTCTGACTGTCTCTCCATTTCTAGGAGATGGATTAAAGATGTTCATGAAAAGAGCTCTGAAGATGAAAGACTGCCTCCTCATGAAGATGATCAGAAACATCTCACAACATGATGGCCAAACCAAATCACTGTTCATAGTGAGTTATATGCAACAAAGAAAAACCTATGACCTAAATATCTTAAGTAGCATTATTATCAGTCATTATTAAAATAATCATTGATTAGGTTTTGTACAAATATTGCTGTGATCAGTATTGACCCACAGTAAACATCAGCCTTGTTTTCAAAGTTGGTTGTGGGTTTTTTGTTTGTTTTTTAATTGTGTAAATTCTCCTCTTGCTTTGACAGGACTACGTTGGTGATCTGGCAGCGGAGATTCGAGCAGAGGAAGAAGAGGAGTGGGTTCTGGAGTGTCTGGGGACTCTGGCCAACCTCACCATCCCTGACCTGGACTGGGAGTTGGTGCTGAAGGAGTATAATCTGGTACCTTACCTTAAAGACAGACTGAAACCAGGTGCCTTCACATAATTTTTCATTTAATCTCTTTTAGTTTAGTAGAATTTGTGTACTTGTTGGGACAGAGAGTACTAGGGAACTTGCAATGGTTTGGCCATAGTTCTTTTCACAGAAAAAGACTAACAGTGTATGGGTTGTGGATAGAAATACTTTCTTTTGGCATTTGGCAGCACACATTAAAGTTCCCATATTAAAGATGTCTATTTCTTTGTTCTACTATAAAGCAGTTCTTCATAAATAGTTTTACAGTATTTATTTAGCACTATCAAAAAGTCTGAAAATGGTTAGCTTAACTGCTCTCTTTTGACTGGAATATCTTTCTAGAACCTCTACGCTTCCTTGTGTCTGTTTCAGGTTCAGCAGAGGATGATCTCATCCTGGAGGTGGTGATAATGATCGGAACAGTTTCCATGGACGATGCCTGTGCCATCATGTTGGCTAAATCTGGCATCATCCCTGCACTTATTGAGCTACTGAACGGTATCATGCATACCAGTGGTTTCCCCAAAAATGCATTACATATAACTTTCCTGTTTCATTGGTCTATAACCTGCTTACCATGTGTCTACTTTGTTTAATATAGCCCAGCAGGAGGATGATGAGTTTGTATGCCAGATTGTCTACGTCTTCTATCAGATGGTGTTTCACCAAGCTACACGAGATGTAATCATCAAAGACACCCGTATCCTTTCCACAGTTCATCTTGTCTATGCTACACAGACTTAACCATGACTCAACATATTTTTTTTTAGTCTTTTACTTTTATATTTACCTCCCCATCTGTTCAAACAAAAAAAGTCACACACACACGTGGACATTGTGGTGAGGATGAGAATTGTTTTACAGACTGTAAAGTCTTCCAGCATTATCTAAGGATTTCTGTGGGTTTTCTTTAACCCTCTTTGTAGAGGCTCCGGCTTACCTCATCGATCTGATGCATGACAAAAATGCAGAAATTAGAAAAGTGTGTGACAACACCCTTGATATTATTGCTGTAAGTTAACAATGATGGATGACTGATGGATGTCTGTTTTCTAAAATAAGGACTAGAAATGTACCTTCATGTCTTTGTCTGTCTCCTCCAAGGAATATGATGAAGAGTGGGGCAGGAAAATTCAGTCAGAGAAGTTCCGTTTCCACAACAACCAGTGGCTGGAGATGGTTGAGAGTCGGCAAGCTGATGAGTCTGAGCCTTATCTTTATGATAACGACAATGATCGGACTGATCTCTTCTACAGTGCAGGTACACTGAGCCCAGGTTCAGCTGTGCATGTTGAACAGGAAAAGTAACAAGCGTCACAGTGGATTTTATCTTCCCAACAAGAATCAAGTTTGTTTTGGATGGGCGGGGAGCCTAGAGTTGACAGGTTGTCATTTTGACCTCATCCCATAACAGCAACACGAATGGCAAAGAATTAATTACCTGAGGAAGTTGATGTTTAATTTTTCTAAATTATTGGGATTTGACAAAATAAGCATTTAAGATGAATATTTAGAAGTTGTATTAGTTTTGCATGTGATTTTATTTCATTACAGATTGTAAAGGTAAAATATATTTTAGTGTCCATTAATAAACAAAGAGCACAACAAACATAATGAAGCTATTAATAACAAGGAACTCACTGTGAAACAGCTCACTGACTACATTTCAAAGTTTACCGCACAACTGGCTACAAAATTTTAATAAATAAATTATTGTAAAAATAGAATCCTGAAAATGTATCAATCTGTCCACCTCTGTCTTTACGTCGCTGGAACTCTCTCCACAGAGTCACACGCTACTGTTCCCCCATCTGCAGCCCTCCCCTTTACTTATCTTCATGTGAATGGACAGACTATTTAAAAAAACATTTTATTTAGGGAATTACTATTGTGTGACATTATTTAATTCTTTGTACGGAATGCATTCAGTAACAGACAAAGAGCGATTCAGACACCCCTATGAGAGATCCAGCAAGGGAACAGTACCCTGCCCGCGATAGGGTTACTGGGGCCCCGCTGTGGAGCCAGGCCCGGGGAGGGTGCCCGAGGGCGAGCGTCTGGTGGCCGGGCCTTAGTCCATGGGGCCCAGCTGGGCACTGACTGAAAAAGATACATAGGCCCATCCTTCTGCAGGCCCACCACCAGCAGGAGGCGCCGTAGGGGTCGGGTTCTTTGTGAGCTGGGCGGTGGCCAGGAGCAGAGCCGCGGACCGATCCGCGGCTACTAAGACTAGCAATTGGTACATGGAATGTCACCTCTCTGGTGGGGAAGGAGCCTGAGTTAGTGCGTGAGGTTGAGAGGTACTGGCTAGATATAGTCGGGCTCACCTCAACGCACGGCGTGGGCTCTGGAACCAGTCTCCTGGAGAGGGGCTGGACTCTGTCTCAGTCTGGAGTTGCGCCTGGTGAGAGGCGGTGGGCTGGGGTGGGTATCTTGGTATCCCCTCGCCTTGCTGCCTGTATGTTGGGGTTTCTCCCAGTGGACGAGAGGGTTTGCTCCCTGCGCCTTCGGGTCGGGTGCTGACCGTCATCTGCGCTTATGCGCCGAGTGGTGGTTCAGAGTACCCAGCCTTCTTGGAGTCCCTGCGTGGGGTACTGGAAGGTGCTCCGCTTGGGGACTCTATTGTCTTATTGGGGGACTTCAATGCTCACGTGGGCAATGACAGCGAGACCTGGAGGGGTGTGATTGGGAGGAACGGCCTCCCGGATCTGAACCCCAGTGGTGCTTTGTTTTTTGACTTCTGTGCAAATCACAGTTTGGCCATAACGAACACCATGTTCGAACATGAACCCTGTGGAGGAGCCGGTGCTCCTCCACATCGAAAGGAGCTAGTTGAGGTGGTTCGGGCATCTGATAAGGATGCCTCCTGGGCGAGGTGTTCCAGGCATGTCCCACCGGGAAGAGGCCCCGGGGCAGACCCAGGACACAGAGATTATATCTGTCGGCTGGCCTGGGAACGCCTTGGTGTTCCCCCAGATGAGCTGGAGGAGGTGGCTGGGGAGAGGGAGGTCTGGGCTTCTCTGCTTGGGCTGCTGCCCCCGCGACCCGGCCCCGGATAAGCGGCAGAAGATGGATGGATGGATGGATGGATGGCATTCAGTAACTTCACATTTAACATCAAAAGCAAAAACTGACTTTTACAAGTAAATAACTACATTACAGTGACTCAAAATAGGCTAGAACTTGAAATTTAGATTTTTAGTCTGTTTACACTTTTTAAATGTATCTAATTTAAGTGTATCTACTGGTTTATTGTTGTGTTCTTCCATCTTTAGATGGAATAACACCAGGAGATGGCTCCGTCAGCCCAGACTTCTTCAGTGACCTGCAGCCGCAGAATGGGGACTCGTACCATGCAGAGTGAGTTAACAGAAGACGAAAACACGAGCCATTCTACAGCTTAGTGGATTTTAAATTCAGGCAATCAAGGCCCCCCACCTTGTTTGCCTCAATATAAAATCACAGTCCAATCTTTCACATTTTGATTTTTCATACTGTTAAACTAGTCAGGCACTTATTTATTCATTTATTTTTAAACTTTGTCTACCAGAGACGCTGGCGATGTCTTTGACCAGACCAGCTCATCACCTGCACGACCAGCCACTGCTTATGGCTTCAGACCCGATGAGCAGCCCTTTTATCAGTACTCGTAGACACTTGTTAACATCATCTTTGATCCTTTCCCCTCCACCATTAGGTGCATATTCACATGTTTTGTACAACTCAACTCTCATTGTTTAATTTATTAAAATGACAGCCCCTTGAAATGTAGCATTTCATATCCCTCATCATGACGTGTTAAGAATAATTGTAGTTACTCAGACAGTGCGGTCTGTATTGTTAATTTCAGCATTTGAAAGCACTAACACTGCAAACTGCATGCAATTTTCACTTAGTTATTTCATCTATTTACAATTGTCTCAAACAGTACTAGTTATGTCTTTCTTTCCACAGTCTTTATACAGTTGGTAAAATTATTTAAAAGATTTGCTGCTGTATGGTAGTAGGGTTCACTTTTCTTTTTTCCTTTTTTTTTCTTATGTGTTCCTCACAATTTTAAACCAAATACAAAATTATTACACCCCATTATTGAACTGTTTGAGATCCTTCAGTTTGGCTTCTCAAAAACCATGTCAACATGTGACATTTATTTAATAATTTTACAGTACAATGTTTCTTTTATCCATGTCACTGTAAAATTGGAATATTGTTGTTACAGCTTAGGGTGCTTTCACACTGGCCAGCTAGTCTGGATTTGCACAAAAAGACTGTTCCTCCTTGTGCATTAGTCTGGGATAGGTTTCAGGTAATGTTAAATGTTGCACTTAAGTAAATTTGTGACTGTTAAACAGTCCAAGTTGATGTAGGAGTAGAATGGTGACCAACAGATAATGTAGTACCTACATTAGGTGCGGTTCAGCAGGCTATAGTCTGCTGAACCACATTGCCATTTTTTTTTCTTTACCTGTAAAATTCTTCAGTTCCTCAAGTGAAATTCCATGCCAGCATTATTATAAATTACGATCTCCAGAATCAACTGCAAAGACTTTAAATACTTCTCCCCCCACCTCCTTGTTTTTTGTTTTTTTTTATATATAGATGTGCAATAGTGAAGTGCTGTCTGTTTCCATCTCTGTTACTACAAGCTGAAAAATAACATTTTGCATCTTGCATGATCTCATCTCATTGCATGATTTTTTTTTTTTTTTTTGTAGCACTCCCCTGT
>VURO01044237.1:6829-30107 GCA_015108175.1 Pelvicachromis taeniatus | reverse complement strand
TCTGGCCCCTGGAAGACAATTGACTATGGTTGCTGGTGTCTCTAGCGTCACATGTCTCAGAACAGAATCGCCAATTACCAGAGTTTGATCCCCAGCGGGTGTGTCGCCGAGTGGGGAAAACCGGTTAGACACATGAACAGGTTGGTGGTGTACCTGGGGCTTCAGTTTGAGACTATGCTTCCTCCTCACCGTCACCCAGCCGCCCTGCTGCGTCGGGCTTGCTAGGGAACAGCTAGCGGGGCCTATGCTATCTTCGGCTGCACCAGCTACAAGGGCCTGGCTAGCTACGGGTGAATCAATGGTGCGAAGCCGAGTCTCCAATTCAGTGATCCTGGCCTCCAGAGCTACAAATAAGCTACATTTATTACAGGTATCATTACTGCTAAAGCAGGCCGAGGAGTAACTAAACATCTGACACAATGAGCAGGAAAGTGCAGGAGAGACAGGTGAAGAGGCCATGCTGCTAACAAGTTGGCTACGAGCTAGGCTAAGCTAGCGAAACAGTAAAGAGACAGTGACTGACTACTTTATCAATGAGTTACTGAGTGAGTACACAGAGAGTGTGCTTCGGATAAAGCACGTGAAGATTATACTATTATACTAAAGAAGTTATCTAAAAGTTTTTAATTAAGATGCTATACAGATAATCTACTCAAAACAACACTGTGTGTTAGACAGGAACAGGAAGTGATACTCAACCGCAGAGACAGCAAACACCAAGTGACAGCCAACACATCATTTCCAGGATTTCATTCACAGTTAAATTATTTTCTGTTGTGTCATACTGCCTGAGCATAACATTGATGTGTCAAAAAGAGCTGATAATTACAACAGTTTCCATGCTGATGGAGCAAGGGTAGATCATAATTTCATGTTTTTGAAATCCTCTGACATTCTAAACTTGCAAATGAACTGTGACACCTGTACAACCTATTTTCCTCCCAAAATTGGGGCCCATGTTTACATTTCAAATTATAAAACAGAATGCGGTGTTTCATGTCCTGTATTTAGTTGAAAATGTTACGTAATATTAAATGTTGAAACTGAAAATGTGCTGGATTGGATGTTGGATTTCACCTTTGACTTATATTTGTTTTATACTGTGGTAACTGACCTGCAGGCAAGACGGATAGCACCCAAAGTCTATGGTGTTATGCTGTTTAAATGTCAGTAGAGTTGGGTGATATAGCCAGATGAACCTTCTGTAACCTATGATGTTGCGTATACTTAGGGTACAGATAGTTAATGTCACAACACTTCATATAGGCAGAGTCTGCATATGTCCATTATGCATGTTTCCAGCACCTTGTTGAATCTCTGCTATAGAAAATTATTGGTGTTCTGAAAGCAGTGTACCTATTAAAATGGTCTGAGTGAACAGTTTATTGCAAATGAAATGCCAAATTGGTGAGGAAAGGTGTATTTATTTATCCTTTACTATGTAGATGAGCTAGCTAAAGTCTGATTTCTCATTTATTTCAAATGGGTTCAGATGTGAGTATGATCGCAACACACATGCTGGTGTGAAAGCCTGAGACACCTAGATGTGAGTTTGTCATCTGGATGTATTAGTCACCCAATTTCATCTGTCAGAAATTTTGTAGCTCACCAGAAGGAGACTCAGTAGGTGTATAGTGTCCCTCTAGCAGACAGAATGCACCTGACAAGCTGCAACCAGTGGGGTGCTGAATAAGCACTGACAGGAGGCTAGGGAGAAGTGTCTCGCACAAATTCCCACTGCTCTCAGCTCTCACAGGCCACGTTGACATATAATGTAGGTGGCTGTGATTACATTCAAGTTATAAAAATAAATGCAATAGAACTGAGTGAATTTGTTTACTCATAATCAAACAAATTGATTCATCAAGTCTTTTCTGTGTGAACTGAAAGTTGTCATCCATAAGATGATTCAAGCTGCAAGTGGGAGAGATTGACTTTAACTTCTTCTGACTGTTCACTGGCAGTGGCTGTAAGACAAGAAATGCAGTGACCAGTAGTCATACCATTCAAAGGAACAGTTAGAAATGAGCAGTGACATGTCGGAAATGAGGCGAGTATGACTCACACACATCCTAACAAAAGAATGAGCTTTTGGCAGAAATGGAGTGAACATACAGGTGTTCTTGAAATACAAAGGGCAGTGCCATTTATTTGTAGGAGGCTTGCAGCATGTCCAACCTTACAAACAGCAATGAGAATTGGTTGTTTGGTTGGTTGGACAAATATAGGTGATAGGTGGTTAGCGAGAAACATCTAATAAATAATTATGAATGCTGAATAGCAATACAAGATGGTGTATTCTACTTCTAGTGCTGAGCGATGGTTGTACACAGGCACTGATCGAGTTCCCATCAGTTTTTCTAGCCCTTTGCTAAGGCTGCTCAACCAGGGCAAATATCAAAGTTATTTTGGCCAGCGTTGTCTTTTTTTCTTTTCTTTTTAAAAAAACAAAAACAAACAAAAAAAAAAATATGTGCAGACGTTGGAAAATCCACTTACAGACCGGTGAAACCAGTGTTCTCCTATTGCCAGGCCCAACCCTGGATTGTATAAGGAAGGGCACCTGGCATGAAAAGGACATCAACTTTTTGAAATCAAACACGCAGGTCATCAGATTTCCAGATCAGTCAGGGCCTACAATTTATTAGATTTTAAATCAAAGGAACATCGTTTTTTATTTAAGTAGTTTTCCATTTACTTTATTCATAATTCACCTGAATATACTTAAACGGATACATGAAATTAGCCTGGGGGAGGGGGGTGGGGCTGAATTTAGACTTGCTGAAAGGTGAAATAATCGCATTACAGCAAAACAGAATCAGTCTTAATACTCTGTTTATCTTGATGGGTCTTTTTATTAATCCGTGGAAGCTGAAAATTGTAATTACAGTTATAATTTGATAATGCACAGCCCTGCACATAAATACATTGAACATGTAGTATATAGTGTCCTCCTTCATCCTTTTGTCTCCTGTAGTATCAGCTTGTACCATTTTGTGCATAGATTTTGTACTAAGTTAACTAAAATCGAGGCTTATGTGGTTTGGAATTAGTATAGTGAGTGAGCTGCAGCTGAGCAGCACAGTGGGTGGGTTGTGAGGCTGCTGTCAGCCCTGACACTTGAACTGCTGGGCCAGCAGCATCCTCACTTGAGCAGACCTGCACCCGCTGTCACGACTGCTGCACTATCAGCTGGTAATTGGCCAGCAGACACCCCCACAACTGCCTCTCTGAATAGCTGATGAGGGATAGAGGTCGTCTGAGAAGTCACAATTATTACCACAACATGTTGGGAGAAGTGGTGAATCACTTATTACTGTATGCCATGCACATTGGTACAGATTGTTTTTTCTTCTCACTGCAGTGGCATTGCAAGAGAAAGACTGTAATGATATCAAGAGGTTGCAGTGTAGAGCACCGTGCAGGTTATTTTTGTTGTCAGGCTCTAATGTACCTTTGTTGTAGGTGGATTTAGAAGTACTGGTACTCTTCTCATGTGTTGTACTGCTGTCAAACACACTTATGCCAACCTAACACAGCTGTTATGTGCCTTCTTTCATTCTCTTCTAATTTATTTTTGAATCCCAGATATAGATGTGAATGATTCAGCACATTTTCTTTCTGTTTTTGTCATTTCAGGTGAAGGCACAGGGGACACTTTGTCTGTCTCTATCTACCTGTCCCTGGTGGTGTCTTTGATGGTGATTGTGTCCTTGGTGGTGGTGCTAGTGAACTGTGTGACCTGCTGCAAGGAAAGGGAGATCAACTTCAAGGTGAGAGTTTTGGCAGGCAGATAGCCAAGACACAAGTGAGTTTCATTTCCTTCATGCAGACTTGACTTGATGAAAACACAGTGGGGGAATATGTAATGTAATGGGCTGTGTGTAAATTTATTCTAAAGAAAAGTCTGCATTTTTTTGGGGGGGGGAGGGATTTTCATCATGCCGTCAACAAATTTATACATGGCATATGTTTGTGTGGACATAGGAGTTTGAAGATCACTTTGATGATGAGATCGACTTCACTCCGCCAGCAGAGGACACCCCTTCTATGCAGTCCCCAGCTGAGGTCTACACCCTTGCCGTGTCTCCTGTGCCCCTGCCTGGCCCTCCACACCTCCAACCTCCTGCCCGCATCACAGGTCTGATACATACACATTCACAGAATCATTCTGTATAAATGCATTTGTGGATTTAGCAGCAGAGTCAAGTATGTGGGGTGCGCCCATGAGAAACATACAAAATCTTTTCTCCCTTACAAATTTGGCACCATTTAAGTGGAAATAAACAGGCCTTCCAACGGTAGTTAGAATAAAGAAATAACCAGACACAAATTTCCTTACTTTTGTGTACTAGCTTATGTCATAAAATATGTTTGTCT
Source organism: Pelvicachromis taeniatus (assembly GCA_015108175.1). Classification (NCBI taxonomy): domain Eukaryota; kingdom Metazoa; phylum Chordata; class Actinopteri; order Cichliformes; family Cichlidae; genus Pelvicachromis; species Pelvicachromis taeniatus. The sequence continues at coordinate 25,727 of VURO01044237.1, read as the reverse complement.
GTTAGAATATGTTTGTATGCACCTTGTAGTAAGAAATGTACTATTTCCACCAGAGGTGGTGGAAATAACCTGTAGGCTGTTTGCTACCCACCATTAAACAAATATAGATGGTAGAGATATTACTATCCCAAAATGTTCTCTGTGGAACTCCTTAAAAAAAAAAAAAACCTAAACAAAAATTTGATTTCTTTGTCAAAAATGATCACTGTGTCACAACAGTTCACATTAATTTGAGATCTGTGCAGGGATGGAAGGGAGGGATCTTAAAAAAGTAGTCACATTTTTGATTGAAAACGTCATCCCTAGTACCCATAAACAGTGACTATGAAATACTTGTTCATATCCACACACAGTATGCTAAACTACTTAGTAACTTAATGTAAAGAAATTGATGGACTCTACTACTACTACTACTACTACTACTACTACTTTCTGTTTAAGCGTAGTTAGCTACACGTGCTGCACACTAAGTGCTAGGTGCTAGTCATTAGACAGTTTTTTTTATTTTTGTTAGTTTATTGCTATTTTATTATTGTTGTAATTTTAATGTGTTTGTGTGAAACAGGTTTCTCTTGTAAATGAGACACTGAACCTTAATGAGACTACCTGTATAAATAAAGGTTAAGTTAAAAAAATAAATAAATATTGCAGATATTTGAGTCTGATGCTCTGCTTAACAAGCTATGTGACAACACAATTTTTCAGATTAATTTCAATGAAGTGTATTGTATTTTGAAATTACTATGTTATTAAGTGGTTCAGATGTAACTTGTGATGCGTCGGTTGGGGCAGTCTTAATAACAGTGATTGGTATTTGGTGTCACAGAGGGATCAACAGGTTTTCAGGTCGCACGCCACAGTCTGAGCTACATCCAAGAGATCGGCAACGGCTGGTTTGGACAGGTAAGATTGATTTTCTTTAATTACCTTCTTCACAAAATTACAATCCCCACAAAAGACAACGCGGTAAATACTCATCTGAAAAATTCCTATAACAAGAAGGCAAGCCTGTCACTGGTGAGTTAATCTTTTTTTTTTTTTTTTTTTTTTTTTTAAAAAAAAAAATAAATCTTTGTTTTCTTTTTGTTTAGTGTAAGGTGTTCTTTTGGTTGTATTAACAGGTCCTGTTGAGTGATATCTACACAGACCCAGGGACAAGAGTGGTGGTCAAGGAGTTGAAAGCTAATGCAAGTGCCAAGGAGCAGAATGACTTCCTGCAGCAAGGGGATCCATACAGGTAAAAGCTGATGTTTCTCTCTTGGAGAGCACCCCCTTTCCCTATCAAGAACTGTTTTATTTACTGTACCCGGAGCATCTTTCCTCTTACATATTGCATCAGTAATTGCAATGTATAGTTTACTTATTTGAAACATTTTTGGGAACCTGTTCGTCATCAAATCAATGACGTTATGTCGACTTGGTTTTCAGAGTTCTGCAGCATCCAAACATACTCCACTGCCTCGGACAGTGTGTTGAGGCGATTCCCTTCCTGCTGGTTTTTGAGTACTGTGAAATGGTAAGTAACTACATGCTTTTCAAAAAACACCAGTACAAGTATTATGTCAATAATACTATATGTACATGGGAATTAATTTAGTCTGTTGTGAGTCTACCATCTACAGTCCTTGTCGAAGAATTTTCAGTGATTGTGAGGTGGTTGTGCTACTTGGTGTTTTAGCTACTACTCACTTCGATGTTTTTATTAATTGAGGAGTTTGAGAATTAGACCATACACAGGTATTCAAAGATAATACTCAACATGTGATATGTGACAGATGCTCAAATTTTGCAAAGTATTGGTTGATCAAATTCTCAGTGATGGCAGCTCCTAACTATAGTAATGAGACTACTGGGTCTAGGTGTGTCTTTAGTCACTGGACCTACTCTGCAGCGATAGGAGTAGATAAAGATACTATTATAAACTTGGTAAACTCAGCTTTTTCCTGGCGACTAATTTCTTAGTCGACTAACAGTTTGTTATAAAACTAAGAAACTCAGATATTAATATAAATTCCATTTAAAGGGCAATGTCCAAAAAAAAAAATCCATATTCTTCAATAATGAATCATTAACACTTAAATGTATGGCACTTTGCATTGTGCGCTATGAACATTGCCTGTTATACTCCAGACAGATAAGGAAGAAGAAAAACACTTAAAATAAACTAACCGCCTCAAAGTGGCTCCTTTTGATGTGTAGTGGTAGTGGCTCTACTATGAGCCCCTCCTGAAAGACTGAACTCTTTACCCTATCGCTAAGGGAGAGTCCGTCCACCTTTCGGAAAAAGCTCAGTTCTGCCGCTTGTATCTACGATCCCATTCTAATAGTTTTAGCAAAAACATCAGGCCTAGATTAGACTGGTTCTCAACAGCGATGGCAGATGACCTTATAACGTTTAGGACACAATAATTTATTGGCATTGGAGATCAATTACAATTATAACAAATTGATTAAATGACAACTAACGTCTGGTACCAACTATTGACAATGGTGATGATTAGTTGTCTAGTCGTGCACATCCCTAAACTACACATTTTATGGCTCATTATAGCATCTTGATCACCTTGTCAGCATGCATTTTTTATGGTGGTGGTAACTGCTGAAGGCCAGTGTATGGTGCTTTGTAGGATTTTTTAGGCTCTCTGCCTATACAAAAGAATTATGGGAATTCACCTGACACGGATGGTATGGAGACACTATTTTGTGCACTAGTCCAGCAAGCCAGTGGAGCATTCCCTTTGGCTGATTGAATGCTGACTGGTTGAAAGCAAGTTAAACAGCAAAGAAGCACAGACAGTGGCTGCTGTGAATAGTTGTAATTAATTTACAGCTGAATGTTACTGCAATATAAAGACATTCCCTGTACACTTTGATCTTTGTCTCGTCTGCAGCCTGTAGTTTTGATAGTGCTGCACTTTTTTTTCTTTTCTTCATGCCACGCCCAACAGTGGCAGCAGACACGTGTCTACCTGCTCAGCATCGGCGCTGTATCACGCTGGAGATTTCATGCGGTTTCATCCAACAACAGAGTCCACTGGACTTTATATTCATCCAGGGTGCAAATTGATGCAGCTTTACTTTAACAAATGATTATTGAGGATACAAAATGTTTATTTTTTTATGCTTTAAAGTTAAGATAAAATATATATGTTGATGTTTCATTTTTTTTGTACTTTTGACCATAAGTTAATTGTTGTCAGCTGCTTTTATAAACATGGTAAAGATGATGGTTTAAACCCCCAAAATAAACGTATGAGCTAATCATACTGAAGTGACTCAGACTATGGCAGCAATTTATTCACGCTTCTCCTTTATTTATTCTCTATGGGTTGAGTTCTGACTGAGGAAAGCTCTCTTCTCCTGCCTCCTCCTCCTCCTCTGGCCCGAGATACATGGTTACTCTAAGCTTAGGGACCTCTCACATTCCCACCTCGCCCAGCAAAGCAACAGGCTCCATTTACGCCCCTCTGGTGTCGGATCCACCAGTTGCTGTGTTTGTGCATTTTTATTGCTGGCACCTTGTGTGTGTGTGTTAGCGGCTGTTGAGTGCAGTAAACTAAGCGCTTCCTAAAGAAACCTATGGGTGCGTTCTGATGAATGCAAAAAGCCAAGAGTGCTGTCTTAAAATAGAAACCACCCTGTCATGTCTGTTTAATTTATGTAGCAGGACGGACTTTGAAGTTGTGCTGGAGAAAAACATAAAATTTTCTCAGATATATTTTAATGTCTATATAAAGATTAGTTGTCCTCTCTGTAGATGTGGAGTTTGTACCCATTGTCCTTCATTGTGGGGGGTGGGGGGCTTGTCTGCAAGTAAGGTAACACTGCTTGGAGTAACTTTCTCCTTGCTTCCCATTTCTCTGAGATGTCCCTCAGAGTCCAATTCAACACATCATGCCAGGGATTGCGTAACCTCGCTAGACCGGGGTATTGTCAGCTGCCCAGACCTGGCATTGTGGTCTTTCCCAGCCAACTCTCGTAATGGCTCTGACAGGACATGGAAGTGAGTCAAGGTGAATGACTTATTATGAGTGCATGCGAGCTATTAGGGAGGATGGCATGATGAAGAGGAGGTCCTGTTAGTTGAAGGCGATAATGTGCGAGGGTACCACGACTGAGTGATGTCTATGCTCACTATCCTTTGCTGGATAAAAGTTTTGAGGCCTTTATCCGAGTAGTGTTTGGGATACTTACACAGGATACGTTTCCATTCTATCAGTGAGATAAGCTATATATGCAAGATGAGCAAAATTAGCTGCTGACACTTGCTTCATAAAGAAACAAGTGGCGAAGTGCTTGTGTTGCATGTAAAGTAAGGGATGACTTGCCGATGGCATCTTCCTACTTGAGGCCCTGTCAGTCATCTGCTAGATGTCGAAACATGAAATGTGACACTGCAGCTGCCCAGCGGACAAGGTGAATCCCAAAAAGCCAACGTACTGTGACGTTCCCTCGGGCAGCCTTTTGATTGATGGTGGTTTTTATGTCTTGTATCACCCATGCCAGTAATCCTGACTGAAAGCATTTTAGACTTGGCCAAGATGTCTGTTGGGCCCTTTTCTAGTTCAAGGTCTCAGACAAGAGGCAGTTCTCCTTTTTGGATTTCAAAATTCACCATTGTCCTTTTTAACTGTTACAACAGCTGTCACTGATTGCTTTTTCTCTGTGTAATACTGTAAAGAAGTAATGGCATCAACCTATGAGTAAGGTTATGTTGTTGTTGCCCATTTTTAGGACTGTTTTGATAGAAAATGACTTATTTTTTTACACTTGAACTGATTTAATAAAGGTGCCTATCCTTGGCCTGCTCTGATTCTAATATCCAGTTGCAGATTTCAGCAGTAGAAAGCACTTAAAATAGCTTCCCCCCACCACCACTGCTAACTTGATCATGTGATCACTGAGTAAGGCACGAATCTGTGTTGGAACCTTTACATATCCTTGTTATTAACAGGCTAGACACCAGACTTAATTGTTTTGGCCTTTCACAGTCAATGTCATTTCATTAACAGCGCTGGATCCCCATGAACCCAAACCTAATCACCTGCTTCACATAAAGATAGGCACGCAGTATCACTTACCATATATTGAATATAGCTCTTCAGTGAACACCTCTTGTCAGAGCCTGTGTGTTTGTGTGGAATAAGCAAACAAATAGTGCTTACATAAGACAACTGATTTAAGCTGCTTGCAGAGAAATGGCTCAAGGAAAAGTAAATCCTTTGTAAACACACACAGACTCACATTCTCAGTAAATGCATGGGATTTGACATTTTTATTAAAGCATTCTAAGCATTATCATTGCATTATAAATACACTGGGATTATTTGTAAAAGAAACATGCGTTTATTCTACTGTACATTAATTCCCCTGACAGTTTGATTTGTCAGAATCATTAGTTCATGACTTTTTTGCAGTGAAACTTAATGGAAACTGGGTAAACTAACAGTCCTTAGTCTTTACTAAAATTATATAAGAGTTCAGTTAAAAAATAAGAAAGTTGCAGATTGCCCCTTGTGAATGGTTCAAGGTTTTTTTACACATGACATTTCTTCACTTTTCAGTTATTGGCAGTTATAAATACTAATAGATTGGGAAGTGGCTAAAATCAGCCACTAATATTGTCCTACCAATAAATTAGTCAGACTCTAATCACGATGCTACTCTTCGATGGCCACCTCTGCTAAAAGATGTTTGTAACAGGGTTCATTCAGAAAAATCTCAGCAACCTCCCCGTTGACTGTGTTTTGAAACTACACTCAGCTGAGATCCAGCTCCACCACAAAGACCCCTGCAGGACAGTCACTCTGCTGAGCTTACAGCATTTTTACGTCCTCTGCCAGGTTCATTTCTGTGTTTATCGTTTCAAGGGGACTTGAGTCTGAACCCCATCAGGAAAGTTTATTTCACTGGTCTGAGCTGGATTCTTTTATACGTTTATACCCGTGACACAGCACTACTCATTAAACTGCCTTACTCTGATTCGTTTCTCTCACATGTCAGCAGTGAGAAGTGCTGAGAAGTCAGGAAGAAGATGGGGACTCTACTGCCCCTGTGTGGCGATGTCTCCACATTGCATTTAATTATTGCCACTTGTTAAATTCTTCCCATTGCTAGAATACATACTAGGTTCTGCTGCATTTGTTGAATGTTTATTCTTGATACTAATGAGCTAATGTGTTTATCTGTGTGTGCTTCTGCAGGGAGATTTGCGGGGCTATCTTTCTCAGCAGGATTGGATGTTCAGAAATGCTGAGTTGCTGCAGCTGCAGAGGATGGCTTGTGAAATTGCTGCTGGTGTCACTCACCTTCACAAACACAACTTCCTGCACAGGTAGCACTTCAGAGCTGCAACACTTTAGCTAGCTCTCAGTTTTGATCCACTAAGCTAAACGTTGTGCTTTTCCTTCCACTCAATAGAGCTGGTGTTTCGGGAAATGCTTTTCTGTCTAGCTGTCACTCACAGCTAGACAGAAAAGCATTGTATTGACTGTATAATCAAATTGCATGCTCAAGTTGTATTTTAATGTTAAAAAAGATAAGTAGAAATGCTGGTGATTTTTATTAAATGAATGTACTTGGTTAAAATGTTTATTCTAAAATCCCAATATACTAAAATCGCACAAAGTATGCTCTCTTATTCTTTTTAATGTTTATTTTATTTCTACATTTTATTAGATACGTACCACCAAGTATTTCTTCGTGAGTTCTTAGTCATTAACGTTCTATAATATTATTATAAATACAAGGGTCAACTAATAGTTTTACTTTTGTGCCGACTGCCCACCCACTCTAAGGAGTACCAGCGGTGTCCAAAAATGGTGTGCACAGCAGAGAAGGCTGCGTTTCATTTTCACCCCAGTCTGTACTGGATGTCTGGCTGCCAGCCAGCAGGGGTACAAGGGGTGTTGGGAACTCGGGGAACATACGATGCTCAGCTCATCAGCTCTATTTTGCCTGCTCAGAATAAGCTCAGGGGGTTCCAATTACACAGCTCCCATGCATTGCCACAGTGTCAGCTGTCCGCTGCCAAAGGGTTATGATGATTCTGCTGTTTGCGTGTAAGTGGATAGCCTCATATTGGGCGTTGTGTTTTAATCCTTGTTACTACTCAACTAGAGTTCGACAAGCCTGTTCTCATGTGAACTAATTTATTCTACAATCGTAAAAGTGTTTCTGTGGCACTTTTAACCGCAGAATATTAAAAAAAGAAAGTACCACCAACTGAATAACACTGCACACAGATACATGGTAGCAGAAATGACAGAGAGGATGGTTATGGAGCAGTACCATGTGCTATGCACGCCGTATCCAAAGCTGAAACCTCAGCTTCACATTGCAACGGTGAAATTGGACCTGTTACAGAATAAAATGCATACTGTACTGTATGCCATGAATAGATTCCCAATAAGAAGATGTGGGCAGGGGTGTTTAAGGCATTCAAAGACAATTTTGTGCTTTCTCATTAGGGTTTACCTTGTTTTTGATTGTATTATTCTGCTACAAAGGGTTTTTTTTTTCATCCGTTTTAATAATCTTATGTTAATGTATAATAAAATCTCCTTTTATAATAATATAAAAGACAAAAAATGTAATTTAATCCAGTTCCAAATCACAACAGTGATCATCTTAAAACGCTTTATAATGTATAGTAAGACCCTGTGACGATAGGTAGGTAGGTTTCTATCCAACAGCTTGCACTGGTTGCACCAGTTTAGGTATGTGGATGACACCTGGGAGAAAATCAAATCTCAGGACGTACCACAATTCACGGATCACTTTAACTCGGTGTACCAACACATCAAATTCACCAGGGAGAATATGAAAAATGGCAGGTTAGCCTTCTTGGACTGAGATTTCCATCAGTAATGGGGGCCATCTAAAAGCTGATGTGTACCATGAAAATACGCATACGGATCAGTATTTGAACCTACGCATACGGAGCCACTGGAGCACAAACTGGTTGTCATCAGGACGCTACAACATAGAGCGAACACCATTGCCACAGACACAGTGGCCAGGGAAGCAGAAGAACATCACATCAAGAAGGCCCTGAGTAAATGTGGTTATCCCAGCTGGACATTTGTCAAAGCTGGGAAGGCACCTAAAGAAAGCTCCAGCCGATCCAGGAGAGAAGGACAACCGCTGCCTAAGCGAAAACCCTTAGTGATCCCGTATGTGTCATAAGTATCGGAACAGTTGAGACGCATTTCTTCTAAACACTGTCTCTCTGTGGTTTTTAAACCCCAAAACACGCTGTGCCAAAAATTGGTCCACCCCAAGGATCGGGTCCCCTGACACAAATAGAGTAATGTAGTGTACGCTGTTAAGTGTCAGGAGGATTGCCAGTATTTATACATCAGGGAAACCAAACATCCTCTGGCGAAGCGGATGGCACAACACAGAAGAGCTACCTCGTCAGGCCAGGACTCTGCAGTCTATTTACACCTACAGGCCAGTGGACACTCTTTCAATGATGAGGATGTACACATCCTGGACAGGGGGGAACCCTGGTTTGAGAGGGGTCAAGGAGGCCATTTACTTGAAGAAGGAAAGACTCTGAATTGAGGAGGGTGCCTAAGGGTACATCGTTCACCATCTTACTATGCTGTGATTGCAGCCATTCCCCAACTTTGTGAATGGTACTCATGGCCATTGATCAATGGTATTTGATCAGTAGTTGTTGATCAATGGTCATGAGAATTTGCATATTAATGATCAAGGAACTGACCTCCCAGCCCATTGTTCCTTCAGTGGTGCTAGTTTCAGTCATTAAGCAAATGTACTGTTTATAAGGTTGGGGAAACCTGCAGTCAGCTGAGACTGAAGAAGTCACTTGGATGAGTGATGAAACGTTTCTCCCACTGAAAACGCCACGTCCAGATGAACAGAATCAACCTTTTGGGAATAGCTTGCACTGTTTATTTCCCTCTTATTCAGAGCATATTATGCAATGTTTTCCTCTTGCGATAGTTGAAGCTTCCTAAATGATCAAATACCCTTTGCCTAACCATTTACGGTGCTATGTTTGACTGCAGGTTTTATTTGCTGTTACATTTACATTGTATCCGATATTTTGTTTTTTGGGGGGTGAGGAGCAAAGTTATTTTCATGCATTTTCTATAAAAGATCTTTGTTAGTTCTTCTTGGACTCTGCATTTATTGACTGGATTAGGTTAATAGATTATAATATTCTTTCTGTATCAACAATGACACGTATTAGTTATGTTGCTTTTTCTGCTAGCAACCATGATACCAAATTGCACAAGTGTCTGTGTGGATGGTATGGTATGGACGTGATCACTGCTGTGGCATGCATTAACCTTGTAGGGTTAAGATATTGGACTTCCTTCCTCACTGCTGTGTTACTGTATGTTGGGCGGTTAGCCAGCAGCAGAGGACAGGAGAGTTTGAAATACAGCTCCATTTATCTTACAGGGGTTTCAGTGGGTCTGACAGTAGCTGGGCCATGTGCATGCAAGAATACTTGTGTCAGCAGGGTTTGTCATTGGGTGGGTAAAAAGGACTTGGAACTTGTGGACAGGGAATGCTGCAGGGCTAGAGGGAAACCAAAGCCTGCCTCTTCAGTCAGTGTGAATGAACTACCATATGGCTGTTTAATGAGCAGACAGAGTCTCAAGAGCTTGTGACGCCCTCCCCTGGCAGACTAACAAAAAGTCTGCACTGTCTGTGTTTCCCTCCAGAAATCATATCCTGCTGCTGAATGCACAGTCAGGAATAATCCCCACAGCTTGTTGCAGTGTGAAAGGCAGATAAAATATGAAAGCTTCTGTTGTAATTTATTGAAAATGTTTAAGTCTTTTGTGATCCTTGACAAACTCTCCTCACTTCATTCTTGTTGAACATTTTGCATATTTTCCTTTTTTATATTCCAAATGGCAATACAGGCATAGGCTAAACAAAACCGAATAAGCTAAATAATTTTATTAGTGATGGCCTCAGGCTTTCTTCCAAATCTGTGAATGCTGTGGTAATTGTAAATTTGTCTGGAATGTCTTCACCACTCAGAATGTAATGCTGATGTCTTTGTCTATGCTCCTGTAGTGATCTAGCACTGAGGAACTGCTACCTGACTGCAGACCTCACAGTCAAAGTGGGAGACTATGGAATTGGACCCTGCAGATATAAAGTAAGCATTATATGAAAGGATGAATATGCATGAAGTTATTTGAGTGGTCACTCAGTAGGCAAGCACCGTTTAAATTCAAGTCAGCCAGGCGTAAGAAATGTAAATAAAACTTCTTTTTTTTTTTTTGGCCGAAGTCTGTGCTTGTCCAACCAGCTGCACATGACCAGACTGGAAATAAACAGACTTTATCAGAGGCTGTATGTGTTTCCTTTGATCAGCTATATATTTCACTCAAGAGTTAATACTGTCCTCTCATGTAATGTGACATGCTGCATATGTCAGGAAGCTCTGTCTGCTGCATTCCTTTAATACTGCTGATCTGTCACGTTGGCTGTCTGAATTTAATACTCATGATATAAGGTCACCCACAAGATCTATTTGTGTAAAGAAAGGGGGAGGCAGTGCAGGAGTGAACCGCCTCAATGAGCGCTAATAAACGTTTTATTTAGGTCACATTTCTGCAACGTTTCTTGGAAACAAATGTTTTCAATTGTGTAACAGATAATTTTTAAACTGTGCTACTATAGGAGGATTACATCATCACAGAGGATGATGTGTATGCACCCCTTCGTTGGTTGGCGCCTGAGCTGGTAGGCGAGCGCCATGGTGGCGTAATTACTATGGAACAGACCAAGCCAAGCAATGTGTGGTATGTACCAGATTTCAGCCCTGCACTGACACAACAAGGCATTTCAAAAACTGACTCACTCGTCCAGATCCACTCACTGTCATTAGAGGAGTTAAGCTGCATCTGTTTTTTTTAAAAAGCACCCTTGAAAGACAAGGAAAGAGTTTGAAGTTATCACCCTTTTAAAACTCCTTATTTAGTCCCAAATAATTGTGTTAATGAGTTTTAACAAATATTCTAAGTAGAGCCAAATCCACTATAGCTCAAATGTATATGTGTTTTATTTTTTGGAAAAAAGCAAAGTATCATAGAACATGATTATGTTTTGCTAATGTTCATCAGATTAAAACAATGACTTCATAGTTGTACTATTGTCTATCTTAGTCAGGACAATACAAAAGGTTTTTTTTCTCAAGTTTTTTTTTTTTATTACTAAATAAAGGTTAAATTAAAAACAAAGTTGATTACCTAAGTGTTTGCACTTCTCAGTACAAAATGTCTCAAAATGTTTCCTGAGGTAACGAGAAAGTAAATGTAATCCCATGGCTACACTGAATCCACAACATATACACTTTCCAGCCACTTTATTAGTTACTGTTTAAGGCAATTATCTAATCAGCCAGTCACATGACAACAACACAGTGCAATTAGTCATGTAAATATAGTCAACACAACTTGTTGAAGTTCAAACCGAGCATCAGAATGAGGAAGAAAGTGACTTTGAACGTGTTACGTTTGTTGATGCCTGATGTTCTGGTCGGAGTATTTTGGAAACTGCTGATTTTCCCACACAGTCTTCTCTGGTGTTTACAGAGAATGTTCTAAAAAATAGAAAATATCCAGTGAGCGGCGATTCTCTGAGTGAAAATACCTTGTTGATGCTAGAGACTGCTTTGAACTGATCTGAAAGCAACAATTATTTAAATAACCACTCATGACAACCAAAATATTTGGGAGAGCATCTCTGAATACACACTACATTGAACTTTGAAGCAGATGGACTACAGCAGCAAAAGACCACAGGGCATGAATTTGGTGTAAATATGTCTGCATGGATCCATCCTGGCTTGTATCAAAGATTAAGGTATAATGGTGTCAAGTATGAAGTGTGCCAACCAAGTATTGTTTAAAGGCTGCAGCCTACCTGAGGATTGTTGCTGACCATCTCCATCCTTTTATGACCACAGTGTACCCCTATTATGATGGCTGCTTCCAGCAGGATAATATGTGTCACGAAGCTTGAATCAGTTCAAGAAGTCAAACTGATTTCTTGAACTTGACAGTGAGTTCACTGTACTCAGTTGGCCTCCGCAGTCACCGGATCTCAATCCCATAGAGCATCTTTGGGATGTGGAGGATCAGGAGATTTGTATCATATATTCAACAACTTTAAAAAATAAAATAAAATAAAAAATATTGTATAATGGAGCCTTTGATACTTAAAGCATAACATAAATAGACATCCAGAGTGGAAAGCAGTGCAAATAAATGCAAACATGGCTTCTCATGACGCTCATCTTTTATTAAATGAATGTCAGTGTAAGTTATTTCTATCACATTTAACCTGAGACTGAATTTTGTGTAATTTCTATACAGAACCTAACACAAGTATGAAAAAAAGTGATTTTCATAATTTTTTTCGAATCACGAAACTGTTTAGCCTGCAACACTGCTTTTTGTAAAACTTGAGTCTATCCATTGTACGTCAGACTTTACAATGACAACGCACAGACTTCTGAGCTCCATATATCGGTTGTTAAGCTTAATGTGGGAATGCTGTACAAACATTTAGAGATGAACTTACACACTTGCTTTACTTCTCTGGGATAGCCTACTCGGAGATGAAATGCCAGTTTGGCAGCACATAGCGAGGCTCCAAATGCTCCAAATACTCCAAATGCTTTGAGTGTGAAGTAACTCCAGACCACCAACAGGTCTTGCACACAACAGCCGCTCTATCACGTGACGCCTACTGCTCCAACGTGCTATGGTCATGAGCTGGGTTACGCCATGTCGCAAGTTTTGTGGGGTGCTTTTGTGATATTTAAAGGATCGGATTACATTTTTTATTTCTCCCCGATATCCAATCCAGTAATTTAGGCCAGGATTGCACCGATACTGTATATTGGATCGGTGCATCTCTAGTCCAAACATGATAAACTTTCACTGTGACATTAAGTTGTATCTTTAGCTGCACAGCACTGTGAAAATTGAGGGTTTTTACCAATTTTGTGTGAAACTGGTAAATGACTACCTATAGTCAATAGTTAACTGTGTAACGTTACTGAAGTTACGTCGCCTGGTACCGTACTGACGAACATAATGCCGATGCTGGTATATTTAATAAAATACAAGCACTTTATAAACAATTTCTGTGTAAACTTGGCTGTGTTGTTGAGTCATATAAAAATTAATCTAGTTTTAGAAATGTAAAGCAGATACCCGTGGCACATATGCATTACTTACCCTTCTATTACAACATCTTATTTATTTTTTTTAATCCTCAATTGTCTGTAGGGCATTGGGGGTCACATTATGGGAGCTCCTTGAGAATGCTGCTCAGCCATACCCACATCTGTCTGACCGCGAGGTTCTCAACCATGTGATCAAGGAGCAACAAGTCAAGCTGTTCAAGCCACAACTGGAACTTCCCTACTCTGACAGATGGTGAGTCCCTGGAAGATGGCTATTTAAACAGTTTGCATTAAAATTTTAAAATTCAAAAAATGTCATTGCTAAAATTTTTAGGCTGTTAGAAATATAAAGCGTCTAATTTTTTTATTTTCTCTGTAACTGTAGGTATGAAGTTTTGCAGTTCTGTTGGCTGTCTCCAGACAAGCGGGCCACAGCAGAGGAAGTACACCGTCTGCTCATCTATCTGCGTATGCAAGGCCAGAAGGACATAGAAGAAGATTTCGAGCAACGCTGGGACGCACTGAAGCCTAACCCCACTATGCGGCAGACCACTGTTAGCCATTCCTCCTTCCCAATCTTGGAACAGTTTGCTGATGATGCCCTGAGACAAGAAATAGATGAAATTCTGACTGTGACTGAAACAAGCAAAGGTCTCAGCTTTGAGTATGTTTGGGAAGCGGCTAAGCATGACCACTATGATGGTAACCATGGACGTTCAGGCGTAGACACAACACTGAACTACCACAGCATGTTCTTTCCTGTTTCCAGTGAAGATATTCAGGCTCATTTCCCTGATCCTTCAACCAGCGCAGCAGGAGGAGAAAGTGGGAACACTCCTTCAGGATTTCCTGGGATCTTACCAGTGTTTGACGCTCAAAAGCCATCTAATGGGAATGAATATTATATCCAACTAGAAGAGCAAGGGGAGAGCACTGTTGGGGAAGATGGGAACAGAGAACCAGATATGGGCTTTGGTTCAAGCGGGCAAGACTTTGTTGTGCTCCAAGATGTGCGGCTAGATGAGTCAAGCACAGATGCAGACTTTTTCCACCAAAGTATTGACTCAAAGGATTCATATTTGCCAGACAGCCACATCTGGTCGTCTCTTGAAAATGACAGTCCGTACCACACCAACATTTTCACAGAAGACGGGTCAAAACAAGGAGACTCTCCTTCCTGGAGGCAGAATTTTATGGAGCTTCCAGAGCGCAGTGGAAACCCTTTCCTTGAAGGGGCAGCTTTAGAGGGTGAAGCAGTGAATAGAGATGAAAACTATGGGGATGCTTTTTTAGGGGAACCCACTCAGCTGGTGAATTCTGTGGAAGCAAAGGATGAAAACATGAATGGAAAAAGTCTTTTGAGTACTGAAAAACTAGCAGATAATTTTGTTTTTCTTAAAGATCAAACCCTAATAAAGGATGGTTCTAGTTTCTTAAGCCCACAACCAAATTTTCTTTTACCTGGTTTAGCCCACGAACCAGAGGAAGCATTCAAAATGAATTCTTGGGATAAGCTTGACTTGTTAGGCAGCTTAAACACAGCAGACACTTATTTTAAATCGGCAGTAAGTAGCACATCATCTAGACACAAACTTCTAGACTATCCAAGTAACAGTTTGGGGGAGTTTTGTCAGTCTCTAGAAAATGAGACACTGGTGCCTTCCATTACAGTGGTCACAGAAGATGACACAAGCATCCAGCTGCCAGCTAGAAATAGTTCTTCCATAGAAGACCTTGGTCTGTTGCAATCCTCAAACAGAGGTGTAGACTCTGGTTTTGATTCTACCTCAGAGAGGTTTGAGGTTCTCATGAGTCACACTGATGACCACACCACTGCAATATCTGACAGTGCCAACACAGATTCTTTGTGCACAGATGCCAAATTTCCCAGCCTTGAAGATGACCTTGGAACCTCAGCTGATACTCAGCCCATAGAAAGTAAAATGCCTGAACCCCTGCCAGCTCAAGTATTATCTTCAGATAATGGACACAGTGAAGACCTAACAAGTAATGATTTGTTGAGCGAGCTAATTGAGGATGCAGATATAGAAATGGAAACCACTCTGTCTGATCACGATGAATCATTTATGGATACCAATGGGCATCCTCATGATAGAGCCTCTCTCCTGGTGTCAGGTCCATCTTTGGACCAGATCAGCCAGGACAGTTTATTGGAAGACAGTATGTCCACCACTGTTCCAACTGTTGAGAACTTTGCTGAAACACCAGACTCATTAGACTCGCTTGACATACACAGGCTTGGAGGGCAAGGAGATGAACTGAATGCTAAAATAATTCAACACAAACTCCAACCTCCATACAGGATATCAGACAGTGGTTATGAGACTGAGAACCTGGAGTCTCCTGAGTGGAACTCTCAGCCAAACGTCCAAGATTCCTCTCCTGTAAAAAATGGCTTGAGTGTTACCAAAGAAGAAGAGGAGACGGAAGAGCTCTCATCTGCGGCAAGTCTGGTTCCACCAAAAATCATAATCTCCGAAGTAGAGGGTGTGCCAGATACTCACAGTGAAGAACCCAGTGAGGGAGAACAGGCGGATAATGAAGGTCCTGCTGAGGAACCAATTATGGGAAGTAATTACAGAGACTCTGCATACTTCTCTGACAATGAATCAGAACCTGAAAAGAAGTCTGAAGAAATAACTGCAGGTGGTTCTGTTGAACACACGTGGCTGAGGAACTCTACTGATGAGGTTCCTGAGGCTTCTGGAAGTCCTGCACTGGAGGCTTACAAGGAAAAAGATATTGACTCTTTATTTTCTCTACTTGCTCAATCACAAGCCAAGGATGGAGAAACATCTGGTGCTTATGTTAAGGAGATGGGTTCAGTAGCAGATTCAGATATCACAGAAAACTGTGAAAACCAGGTGGTCGACTCTACTAGCAGTTGTAATGAAGATGGAATTAAACCAGAGGACACAGCATTTACTGACCACCTGGACCCTTCTGAAGGTCTAGCAACCTCAATACTTCCTTCTGTTGCCCCAGCAAAGCCAGCAACAGAGACCGTAGTTCACGCTAAACTCACCAGAACAGACACCAGCGATGGTCATAAAATAAAGGAGCCGGATGTGGAGGGGCGTTACCTGGGGAGGCGGGATGGGTCAGGGTTAGATGGGCAAGAAGATGGCGTAGATGCAGATGAGGAGGACGAGAACAGCGACGACTCGGATGATGACATGCGTGCGTACCAGCTGCACAGCTCTAGCTCAGAAAGCGAGGATGAAACTGTGCACACGGTGCCGGTTGTTATCTCGGACGACAGTAGGGCAAAGAACCTGAAGAGTTTGCTAAAACCCACGTCCCTGAACATCGGAGCATCATCTTCCCCGTTTCCTGCAAGGTTCGGTGCGGATAACTCCAAAAGAGCCGTGTCTTTCTTTGATGATGTCACTGTCTACCTGTTTGACCAGGTAAAGTATTAGTCTTTAATCTTCATTTTCTTTGTTTGCAGGGGCAGCTGGTAATATGTGTTAACTGAATTCAATCTTATTTAGGAGACTCCCACCAAGGAACTGGGTGACCACTCCTCAGATTCAAACAGTCAGGTACCCCAGTTCAGCAGCTCTGCGCCCACTGCCTGCTACCTGAACCGCTTTGCCAACTCTGAAAGCTCAACAGATGAAGAAGGTAATGCCAAAAGTCAGCAATAAAAGCACAAAGCATATGTCTTGATTCTTACTGATTAAATCCTTACAGGTGGTGGTTTTGAGTGGGATGATGACTTCTCCTCACCTGCACCTGCCTTCCTGTCCAAGACTGGTAAAGACATGGTATCCAAGGCACGGTCCTCATCTGCAGCGTCATCATTTTCCTCTCCAGCCTCTGCAGGAGGGTCCATGCTGGAGAGCAGCTGGACCAGCTCCTCAAGCTACTCTCGTTTTTCCATCTCACCAGCCAGCATTGCCAGCTTTTCCCTTACCCATCTTACGGACTCTGATATTGAACAAGGAGGCAAGTAGAGCAGACCAAACTGGTATAATCTTGCACAGTCTTGAATTGATAGTTCAATGTTTTAGGAAGCTATCGTCCATGTCTGTGGAGTAAATACGAAGCTTTAATGAAACCTTCCTCACACAAACCTGAGTCTTCTCCTGATCTTTCACATATTAGACCAATTTGTAAATCACTACACTGTACAGCTACAGTGTGCCACATGTATGCATCAAATTCACAAACCTTTGAGCTTTAGAGCTGCACATTCTTACTGAGCCCAGCTAGACTCAAATTGCAAGTTTGGTTCTAAGTTAAGCTAACCAATATGAGTCCATTGCGTTCTTAATTTTATTATACGTATGCAAGTGTCTGAATATATTAAGTTTATTTTTCAATTTGATGTCCACCACTGTCATCAGAGTTTACATGAGTAATGAAATGGTTGTGTTTTCAGAGGTTTTACCAGATGACTAAACTTTGACTTTGTTCACACCAGGAAGCAGCGAGGATGGAGAAAAAGACTAGGGTGCTAAATGAAGGGACCGTTTATCTTCACACTACTGCAAAATGAAGCTACTCTCACACTTTTTTGGGAGAACAGCTGAATAAGGACAACAGACGACGCGGTTTGTGGGGACAAACTGCAGATGCTTCTCTCAGGCAGAACTATTCTCAACGGCGTGGCCATGAGAACAAAAGGCTGTAAACGGACATTAAGCAAATAAGACGGACGAGGCCCAGTCCCAGTCTGAGCCACATCACCTCTCCAGCTCCATCTGTGTGTGTGCGCGTGTGTACGTGCACGTGTGTTTGTATGATTTTTAGTTCAGTGCAATTAAAATGTTTTGGGGAGGGAAAACAAACTAACTGACGTAGCTTCTAAATGTTTGCTTTAATGCCTTGTCATGCGCATTCCAAGTGTTTGACTGCTTCTTTTTCTTGTGTGTAAGTGCACTCCTCCTTTTCTAGGACTTTTGCTTCACCAAAAAAGGAAAAAAAAAAACTAATTTAATTAATAAAAAAAAAATCAATCCACTGGGGCTGGTAAACGTATCACTACAGCCTAACAGGAATAAGCTTTTTGATTTCACACACCTAAAACTGACAGCTTAATTTGTTCACTTTACTCCTTCATGTCATGCGATTATTTCCGTGATTGCCTTTTATTTTGAAAGGATTAAAAAAAAAAAACTTCCTGTAAAGTTTAATTGCAGTCTCCTTTTTGGAGGGGAAACCATGTGTGTTGTCTTTCTGTAGCAGCATTTGAATAAATGCTGTAGGTGCAATCCATGCATCGGATGACTGGAACACTACACTACAGAGACAACACACTGTATTGTCCTTTATGTTTTAAAGGAACATGTATAGTAAGCTGAGTCATAGTTGCAAGAAATGTCGGTAAGAATTGTGGGATTGTCACATCAGTCGTTAAAGGGGCGACCCAACTGTAAGACAGTTATGATGAACAACTTAAAACAAATTGTGGTTTTTTTTTTTTCTCTTTTGTAAAGCTTTATTTTATCCTCGTGAATGTGCAGGAAGTCGCTTTGATGGTTGTCTCTATTACTTTGTCGCTGGGTCTCATTCCAGTGCCTAATGACGCTGAAAAGACAGCTGCACTCCTCGATTGATGATCACTATAAATAAAAAAGTTTAGTGGAATTATGTTCCAAAAAAAAAAAAAAAAAAAAAGGGGGAAAAATTTTTTTTAAAAAATATAAATAAAAAAAATGTAAAAAAAAATTTTTTAAA
>VURO01044236.1:0-14123 GCA_015108175.1 Pelvicachromis taeniatus | reverse complement strand
CCCGAGGGACACGGTCGAATGCCTTCTCCAAGTCCACAAAACACATGTAGACCGGTTGGGCAAACTCCCATGCACCCTCAAGTATCCTTGAGAGGATAAAGAGCTCCAGTGTTCCATGGCCGGGACGAAAACCGCATTGTTCCTCCTGTATCTGAGGTTCGACTAACGGATGAACTCTCCTTTCAAGCACCCTGGCATAGACCTTCCCAGGGAGGCTGAGAAGTGTGATTCCCCTATAGTTGGAACACACCCTCCGGTCCCCCTTCTTAAAGATGGGAACCACCACCCCGGTCTGCCAATTCAGAGGTACTGCCCCTGATCTCCACACAACATTGTATAGGCGTGTCAACCAAGACAGCCATACAACATCCAGAGCCTTCAGGTACTCGGGGCGGACCTCATCCACCCCAGGGGCTTTTCCACCAAGGAGCTGTTTAACTGCCTCAGTGACCTCGCCCCCGGAGATAGGTGGGTCATCCCCTTCGTCCCCAGACTCTGCTTCCTCTACGGAAGACGTGCCAGTGGGATTAAGGAGGTTCTCGAAGTATTTCATATATATTGAAAACAGCACTATTTATTTATGTTCTTACTTATTTTCTTCCTTCCTCACTGACTTCCTCCCATCTTTTGCTGTTTTGCTGTTATATTTTTTTAAAAACTCAAATTACCTTCTTGATAAATCTTGCAATGCAAAGACAGTAGATCTGTACAGAACAGATATCTTACCATGGCGCTGACCAGACGGCTGACGTATATGGGGTTACAGCGAGCTGAAACGTCATTAGCTGGGTTTGCCAGGTGTTTGGGGTTGACATCCAAGATCTTAAGACAAATCTTCACCATGTCCTTTTCAAACTAGACAGGAAGAGGGCAGCTTATCTTAAACTACAGTGCTGTAGGTTTTTCATACTTCACGGCAGGATCAAAAATAATCAAAGCATTTGCTTTAATGAATTAAAGGAAGTAAAATATTAACTTGAAGCAGCTAATATTCTCAGCAGCTTGTCTCAACTGTATAAATATGCGTCTCACTGAGTTCTGATTGAGGACTTACACCACTGAGGCATTAGCAATGGTGAGCGTCTCAGTGCCTCTACTACTACTAGTGAACAATACGACTCTTAGAATAGAGTGATTGTTGGCACCATGATTAATGTGGTACTTTGTGGTGTCGATTTATCAAACTTAACATCACAAATCCAAAAAGCTTACACAGTTTGAGTGTGTTTATACCTGCCCAAAATCCCAGTGAACAGATGTGATGTAGTCCCCACTTCCTTTGTAGATTATACCACGTTCATTCATCACATACTCCTGTCTCTCTGCCTCATCCTGCAGAAACACTGAGTCATCTACAGAGATGGTAATAGGAATAAACACATGAGACAGATGGATTAATGGGTGGATATATAGTGGTTTTAAGAAAAACAACAGCAACAGATGAACAGTGTTGGACGGTCGGGAAAACAGGTGGGCAGACAGAAAGATAAAAAACCTACCAGGACACCAGGGATTGAAGAGCACTACTAGAGTTGCCAACAAGGTTTCCTCGTCCCTATGTCTGGCAGTTAAGTTGTACTTTCCAATTGGGGTGTCAGCTGGGGGGGTAATGGTCAAATTCAAGGAGCCTGTTAGTGCGTAGGATCCCTTCTCCAGCTCCACCTTCCACACCGCCTTTGCTGATGATGAACGCCGGATTTTGTCAGGGATACCAAAGCACGACTTTGTCCCCAGGTCCTCAGATGGATTTTCTCCTGTAGAGACAGGTCACAGACGTCACAGGTGTAACAATGTAATACCACCATTAATTTTGATCACAGAGTGTATATGAAAGAATGAACCCAGTGTGAGTTACACCTGCATTTTTTTCCCATGGTCAGCAGGGGCCAAGTGGTCCAAGAATGTTTTATTGATTTTCACAGAATTCTTCACATGTATCCATACAGTTCTTTCAAAAACATTAATATCGATGATAAAAATAACAGCAACCGAAAAACAGAGAAACCAAAAGAAAATAAACATGAAGAACTCCCGTTGATACATGGAAATATTCAATAATGCTTTCATTTACTATAAAGTTTCACAACTGCGAACTAAATATTTAAATTAAAGAAATATTAAATTAAATGACAATATAATGATAGAACCAAACATGCATAGTTTACAACTATCAGACTGAGTTTCTCCTGGATCCAAATCGTTTGCAAAGTTCTAAAAGGGTGCCTTAAATGTGCTTGGAGGTGTTGCTTTGTGTCCTTTTGGATACAAACCAAGCAAAAACAGATTTGGGTCAGTAAATGTTTAATAATTGTTCAATGCCCGTCAAACAGCGTTCCTTCAACCTTTGTACACTGGATATATTTCTTTGTTATTAAATTAACAAAAAAATCTACATTATTTAAATGATGGACTAACCTGTCACTGCAGTAATGGTGAGCGGGTAAAGGTCAGGGTTGAATGGTTGTGTCAGTTCAACTTTCATAGTGAACCGCTGGCCTCGTCTCACAATCAGCTGATCCTTTGAGATTTTTTTGGTGCGATGTTCTGTGTTGTTTGTCTCATAGTTGAGATTTGCTCCTTTAAAAACTGCAAGAAATGTAAAAAAACAAAAAACAAAAAATAAACCATACAAATAGTAACTGAAAAAAAAATCTGAAAGTCAGGTCATAAAGTGAAGTCAACTCTTTTTATTAAGCTTATTCATAATTGCATGACAGTTTAAAAAACAACAAGTATAAGAAAAAGACCCATATCAGCAGTCTCCTGACACATTTTAACTTTGTTTCCTCGAAAGATTTGCAACTGCAGGATGCAAATAGTACACCGATACCTTTTCTGCGCTAAAGCAGTTTAGATGAAGATTTGGAGTGATCTCGATTCACCTCAAAAAACTGCCTCAGCTTGTTAAAAATCTCCCTTCTGTCTAGCAATTTGGTGACAGGAACCTAGAGCAGGGCAGGGTGGAGATAAAACTATGTAAACACAGTCATGAAAGTCTAAAATGTCACAGCTGAAGTTACATGTCAGGAAAAATACGCATGGGTTGGACATGCCTCAACAGGGCAGACTCAATGATGAACAATGCTCATGTGTGACTCGGCCAATCCTCAATAAAAAAACAAAACACAAACCTCACGTTTAAGGCCTACAGATATGTTCAGGAGAACAGGTTAATCCATATAAAAGCACTGCAATGGCAAGTAACATGGAACACTGGGCCACAATTCATAGAAGCACCTCAGCATAAAATAGTAGGAAGGTTTGTAGAGACTTTTTTCTATATAGACTTTATATGAGAAGTACTTTTCATAGTGAAGCTTTTAATTTTAATAGTAGGAAACACAATTTAACAGGTTCTCAGTGTGTTTGAGGTGAAAAGTGAATCTATAACCTTTTGTCAGGACAGATAAAGGTTTTAGATTTGGTGGTGATCGCCGGAGGAGCATTTTCCCCTCCCTGTGTAAGCGAGACATTAAACATTAAACATTAAAGTCAGTCTGTGAACCTTTTTTTTCCATGCATTGTTTTTGCAGTGCCTGCAAGTTTACATAATTTCATATTTATATATTTCTAACACAATCTCACTGATGTCTTTATAATTTCAGAGCTTTAATTCAGTGCTCCCGGTGTTTCCAGTGCTGCTATAAAATGTTACTTTTTTCCTTCTGCGACACAATCTCAGTGTTTGAAATTTATTTTGCTTACACTTGCTTTAAATCTGTTCCGTACTGCATGACTGAAGCCCACAAAGACGATGCGTTTATCTTTTGAGACTGGCAAACAATTGCTTTTACGCCAATGTAATGCGCTGAGTAAGAGGGCACCGATGAAATTTAGAAGGTGCTCCAGATTTCCTGAACTTAATTTCCTGCCACCCTTGCCTGAATCTGAAGCTGTTTAGGTTTAATTTCAAGTTGCAAAACATCTCTTTGATTTTCCAGGTTGTCACATGGTGACCACAGACATGTTATCACGTATGTAAAGAAAAGAAATTACTACGTTTAATGTGAGCTTTTCACACAACATTCTTATATTCTTTATTACTATGCTTATTCTCTCTGAAGACTGTTGTTGTAAGGCATTCATTTCTATTTGCAAGCACCTGCCAGTGAGATTTCTACAAACTGAAAGGTGACTCGGGTAATGCAAACTACGTGTATATTTTATTTGTATATGCTCTATAGAAAATTTGATATAGGTGCAACCTGTTTTAAAAATCTTGTCAAATGTATTATTGTATTTGACAAACTATTTAATGTAAATAATACATTAAGCCCTTAAAGATATGATGATAAACTTCAATTAATATATGTCTAAAAGTTGATGCACTTACTTGACTGTTTGGTCTCCGATGGCATCTTTCTAGACTTTTCACAGCAGTTCAGGTTCAATGAGAAGCTCTCTGGCTGATACTCAGCAGCACACTAACAGGTGATTCAGCCCTGATGGATTTAAAACCAGCTGTCACACCCAGCCCCAGTTCACATTAACGTAAAAGTGTTACACAAACTAGATTAACCATTTTCTGCCTGTTCAACCCCCCACCCACACACGCAGGACCATATGTTACTGCTGTAATGCATTACATTCATTTGCCTGTGAATTATAAGCACTTTTCTGAATATTCCAAGTGTATTTTATAGCGGCATCTAATTTGCGAGGCATAAATAATAAAAGTCTGGATAAGGCAACATGTAAATAGCTGATCCAGGTTTGAGCTAACTCTATAATTACAGGCAGGCGTTTCTTCATCTTAAACTTTTTATTTATTATTCTGTAACTTCTTATGTAAGTACAAGTTACAGTCAGGTCCATAATCACACATCTGGCTGGTTGTGATTAACTTCTGGAATCAATCCAGATTTTTGGCAAGAATATTTGATTGACCATTGTGAGAATTGGATATGTCACATAATACTGTGCTAAACTGACCAATCATGTTGGTGTGATGTCATAGCTTTAGAATGCCTTTGCTTATATAAAATTATTTTCTGGTAGAAATGGTAAGCATCCCATGCGTTTTCTGTATTAATTTATACAACACAATGGATATATTATCAAGTTAGGTTTTCTGTTATCCATATTTAGGTCACTCATGTAGTGATAGTTTTTAATGACATTAGCTAACCTAGCTAACGCTCAAACATTACTGGTCAGTTGCGATGTTGATCCTGGACAGACATTGGTGTTTTAGGAACAACACCAACAGATATCAGATTGTGCCATCATAAACATAAAGTGAACCACAATTCGAAGTTAGCAGGAAATTAAGAATTTTTTTTTAACCTGTCATTCCATTTGCATAGACTTTATTTAATGGACAAACCGACGTAAACATCTGCTATTTTATAGCACAACTCACAATTTAGCAATAAGAGTCATCAACAGATCCTTTACATTGTGAGACAATGTCAGGGGCCAAGAGGCCTGTATGTGGGAGTGGACCCACAAGCAGACTCAATGGACAGTTATGGTGGTATTTTAATGTAGCTTTATTCAGATTAGTGACATGAACCACAGGTGTGATAACAGTCCCTACAGAGGAAGCAGTTGGAGCCGTTCAATGAACGGGTGAGAATGACTGA
The DNA here is from genome assembly GCA_015108175.1 of Pelvicachromis taeniatus. Taxonomy (NCBI): domain Eukaryota; kingdom Metazoa; phylum Chordata; class Actinopteri; order Cichliformes; family Cichlidae; genus Pelvicachromis; species Pelvicachromis taeniatus. The sequence goes on along the minus strand of VURO01044236.1, from coordinate 8,538 downwards.
AGGTGAGTTGGGATAATAAAGGCTTATTTGCAGGTGTTGTGTTAGTTGTCTCCGGGGAGAGTATGACCGATTGAGGATCTGAATGTGAGATTGCAGTTCCCACCTTTTGTTTTCAGCAGTCCAGTGGTAGTGTGGCAAGCAGGAGGGCAGGCAGGTGAAAGCGGTGAGTGGCTGCACACAGAATGTGTTTGTAGGCTTACTTGGAAGGATTAGCATGAGTGACCAGCATCCGGAGGATTGAGTTGCAGGTAAGTTGGATGGAGTGATGAAGGAATTAGAGGAATAAAGAGACATGTGAGTTCAAGGCAAAACTTGCATAACAAGAGACATGACGGCTTAGTTATCACCATGAGGTAGCTCACAAAGTGGCAAAGAATGGGAGGCTGAGCTGGTCTTTATAACCATCCCGCTGATTGCCGTTGATGGATGACAGGTGGAGAGATACAGGTGTGGAACCAGAGTTTTGCCTCAATGAAAGACAGAACCAAAACAGAAAAACACTGGACACCCACTTAGATCATGACAGGTAAAGACCTTACAGTGTCACTAAAAAGAAGCCCAAGCACTTCTTGCACTGTGAGAAAAGAACCATTTGGCTTTAGATATACTGCATAATCTGGAAAAAAATGATCATCATATCTTTGTCCATTAATTATATGTGATATGTGAAACCAGTTTGTAACAATCACACGACAGACTTGTTCACAGTTTCATGGTTTTCATCATCTTGCTTTTATTATCACTCACAGTTGCTTGTTTCCACACTGGCTGTAGCTCTTCAGCTCACAGTCACACACTCCAACAACAACCACATCATTCAGGACCCAGCACAGACTTTAAGCTGGGGAAGTGTGATTGCGGATGCCGCAGATGGTTCTGCAGATCTTACCACCGGCGTTGAGACACCGCTGCCTGCTCCTTCTGCGTGGCTGTCAGCTCAGCCACCATTTGGGTCAGCGCCTAACAAGTAATTTCAAATCCACAAAAAGCCTTTTGTTTGTGTTTGTGTTAGATAGTGTTTTATGATGAGAAACTAAAATAAATGTCCATGTGTAGATTCAGTACAAACGTTCCTCATGTTTTCTCCTGTTTCCGAACATAACATACATTTTGGGTGGCCGAAAACGTAATATACTGACAATTTGTCACATAGCGTAGTATGTTATGTTCTGGGAATGAGAACGTGTTGGAGGATGATCATGCAACCCAATATGTCCTGTCTTTATTTTTGCCAACTCTTGAGGGAAATATCAGGCTCCTTGTTCACTATACTCTCCATTATGTTCACCAGCTGCTGTGTGGTGAGAGCAGACAAACCCCAAATGATGTTACCAGAGCAGTGAACGTATAACAGTTAGAGCATTTATGGTCTCCATTGCTAGTTCTACCTCTATTCAAATATTTAAAGTCTAAAGGATGTATGAATTTTAGTGATATGCAACTGACAGATTGGTTATTAAGCCTAGTTTCATAAAGCTAAGATTACCATGTTTTTCAAGCCAAGGCTTCAAAATTGGGACTTCACAAATCATTTGGTGACATAACACCCCATTACATCCCTTTAAATTAATGGCTGTTCTACAGTAATTCTACTATTTTGTGCCCACACCTTCCACACATTTTAATGGCAAAAATTAGAGTTATGAAACCTCTGTTAAAGGTCTATTCTTGTTTTATTTCCAAGAACTGAGTCGAGCCAAAGATAACTTCCTACAGCAAGACAGGTAACTCCACCAGTCTTTGTTCTTCAGCGTCTGTGTTCTGCTCTTGCTTGTGTTGTAAGCTCTGAAAACTTACTTATTAAATGCTCTCTGTGGTTCAGCATTCCCCATCACATTGATTAATGTTAATCCCCTCTTTCCACATAGAGCTGGGTTCTAAGAGTAATAACTGTCGTAAGGAATCTGAGCAGATGACAAACTAAATAAATAAAAACCTTGAACACCCCGGCAACGCTTTTCATGTCATGTCTTGGCATGCAGTTGACTTTCACAGTTAGTGAATGTAGTTGTGCATGAGAAAGACGTAACTGAATCGTGTAACACTGATTATGCAATAAAATTGCCCAATATTGTATGATGTCAGACTATCCTAATCTCTTTGGTTTACGTTTTGTCTCTTGAATCATCAAAAAGGCATCTATGCTGTAAGTGCGTATGGGTTGAAAGTTGGGGTGGGTTCACTTTCCACTGCTTAAAGAGTTAGTCCAACCCCTGTCCAAAATATATTATCATTACTCATAGAGGCACAAAAAACACAATGAAACACGCCTAACTGCACATATACGTAAGCTGTCCTGCTGAATGAGGTCTTTGGCTTTCTGCAGGTTGTGATCAATGGCTTCAAGGAGCCTAAGAACTGAACCCAGTTCAGCTCTGACTCCCCACACATGACTGGAACTGGACAATGATAAGCAGAGTCACTATAAGATTAAATTTTGAGATACTCCACCCACCTGTTTCTCAGACATTCTATAACACACCCGAGAGAAACTGGCTTCCTCTTCTTCACAAAATTCCAGACAAAATCTGTTTGGCACGTCCATTTTTCTTTTTTTTTTTTGGTAATCTTCATATTTTTTTCACTGGTCAACGTAAAATCTTTAAGTAAAGATTGTTTTGGCTTTCATGTCAAAACAAGTTTTAGAGTTTCACCTACCTTTACCTGCATAATGACAGCTGTACACGGCCGAATGGTAGAAAAAAATGCAATAGCCAACTGAATCCTCTGTGATCATAATGGTCAATCTCATGAAATGGGCTTGGCCATCATTAAAGATTCAAAAAACCAAAAAACACAATAATTTTAATTGTTTCCATTAGGATGCAGTATATAAGGCAAAAATTAACTATTGTATATGATTTTCTTTGGAGAGCCAAATCTAAAGTGACACCCTACATTGTTGAATTTGGGCCATAATCAGACTGACATCATGTAGTCTGAACCTTAAGCATGTAACTTAAGGGTAAAACTCTTCGGGAAAACAAATGCAGCTCATGTCTTTTAGATCTATTATAGTTTTCAAGTGCACCAAATTGTCATGTTTAACTAAATGATACATTATTTTTTCCATGTAGATCACTGGCACTCTGTCTTCTTTACATTCTTTACATTATTTAAGTTGCATTCCTGAAAAAGCTACATCCTTGTGTGGAACAATGATCAGCTGAAGTTAAAGGCTTTTCTGTGCACATCTGAATCCCCTGCAATCTTGCATCTTTACTTGCCAGCACATTTCACCCAAATTGCACAAGCAGCCCATGCCTGGAACAGCATGACACTTTCATGGGTAGTCGAGTTACAACCTGAGTAAGTTGACGCTCATCTTAAATGTACAAATATGTACAAACAGCTGGAGCTATTGATTTTATAAAAGGGCAACATTTAGAAAATAAAAAAATACAAATCCAGATCACTGGCAATTTCTTCATTTGACTGACTTTGTTAAATATTCATAATCCCATTGTGTTTCTTAGGTTGTTTTCAACACTATAGTAGTCCCTGGGTGGTAGGGACTGAAAACCCAATCATCAACAATGACCATGCCACAGAATTATTTTTTTTTAATTTTAACCTTAGCTATGGTCCCAGAACTTTTTGGGTTAAAAATGATTAATAATGAATTAATCAACATAATGCTGTTTATTACTTTTTATTTCTACTACTGCAGAAGCCTTGACCTCCTAGTGTGCATCTACCCAGGACTGATTTCCTTGCTGATGTCAGTCAAGTTGTCGAGCTGGGACACGTTCGGAGGTGTGTTGAAGTCACTGTTGGATTTGATGGCTGACGTAATTTTCCTCAGTCAATCTGACGATGCTTTTATCACCCCCTGGTATGCACCAGCTTACCCTTCTCTCACAGGGCATGTGTCCTGGTTGCCCCAGAGTTTGCCTTCTTCCTGGTCATCATAGAGTGTATTGTTGAATGGGTCCTGACTCTCAGATAATGCCTGAAGGGATTTTGCAATTATAGTTGTTATGAAGGGTGAAACTAGACCAAAACTGTCCAGGCTGTAAACGTGTCTAATTCTTGTGTAAAGTTGGAGTTTGATTCCATGACTGACTCCCTTTTATCATTTAGCTTCAAGTGCACTTTTTGGCACTTTTGTATTCATGTAATTTTTCTAAGAAATGAAAAAAAAGCTTCTGAAATAGAATAAATTTGGCAATAATATGTCATCTTTGACGGTCTGTTTGAAATAAAAGCCTGGTTGTAAAAAGCGAAGCCTATATAAAAATTCACAGTGTATGTGTGTGTATACTTGCTGCTGTGCTACAAACTCTGCAATATCGCATGTGCAATAATATCATGTGCAATATCTGTTACCTGCATAGTGAATGTTGTACATACTTTTTACAAAAACAAATAAAACAAAAACATATTTCTATTTATTTTATTTTATTTACTTTATTCTATTTCTTGTATCTTTCAGTACCTGCAGTATCTGCAGAACATCAATACATTAGTCATTATTAAACTCTGGCTCTCTTGGACAGTGTGTCCTTTATTTGTCCTGTCTTCTTCCCCTCACCCCCAACCCGTCATGGCTGATGGCTGACTTAAACAAACACAAAAGTACGACTACCAGGCTTAATGTAACACTACAGCGCTGACTGTCGCTCGACTCTCCCGTTAAGTAGCCGGGGCCAAACAGTGGATGATTACCAACAGCTGATTGTCAGATTGGTTGCCGGTGTGGAGGCTCTGTGCTGCCGCACTTCCGCGTAGGGCGATGCTAGTAGCTGCATGACCTCCCGTAGTCTTTTCCCCTGGAGACTGAGAGGAAGGAGGGGACAAAAAACGCACACACACACACAGGTCGCCAGGCGGGATACCGTCCCCCCTGACAGTACCCCCCCCCCTAATGGGAGCCTCCCGGCGACCTACCAAACTTGTCAGGGTGTCGGCGGCAGAATTCTCTCACCATGGCGTCATCGAGAATCGTGGACCGCAGCACCCAAGAGCGCTCTTCCGGACCATACCCCTCCCAGTCCACCAAATATTGAAAGCCCCTACCGCAGCGTCTGGCATCCATAATGCTTGAAATGGAATAGGCCGGGGCACCGTCGATAATCCCGGCGGGTGGTGGGGGCTCCGAGGGCGGGCACAATGGGCTGGTCCGGACCGGCCACACCTGGGAGACATGAAAAACATTATGAACTCTCATGTTGCGAAGCAAAGACAGCTGAACAGTCACTGGGTTCAACACAGCTTGCACAGCAAAAAGGTCCAATAAACTGGGGGGCAAGTTTCTTGGACTCTCAGAGGTATGTGCTTAGCCGAGAGCCACACCTGCTGGCCTACACGATAGGCCGTGGTCAGAGCGCGGCGACGATCAGCCAAACGCTTATTCTGAATAAGCGTAAAGCGCCTTGAGGCGACTGTTGTTGTGATTTGGCGCTATATAAATAAAATTGAATTGAATTGAATTGAATTGAATTGAATTCCATGGTCCTGAGGAGAGCCGCCCTGGTGGCCCGCCACGCCCGATTGCAGCGTCGCATGTGATGCTGGACGGAGGGAACAGCCAACTCCCCTTCAGAAATGAAGAGAAGCAGGGGTTGGTACCCAAGAGACGCTTCAAACGGCGAGACCCCAGTAGCTGCAGAGGAACAGGGGTTGTGGGCGTACTCCACCCAGGCCAGATGTGAGCTCCACGTGGATTGGTTGGTGGAGTTAGCCACCTTATTACGAGCACACACCGAGCAGGCCGAGACATATTCCTGGGCATCCTGCAACAGAGACGGCCACCAGAACAACCGTTGTAATAAGGCAATGGTGCGGTTCTTACCCAGATGGCAAGCGAATCTGGCGGTGTGGGCCCAATGCAGCACCTTGCTCCGGACTAATGCAGGAACAAACAGCTTCCTATCTGGGCCCGTGCCTGGATCAGGTTCCTGCAGCTGGGTGTCCTTGATAACCTTTTCAACCTCCCACGTTAGGGTTCCCACAAAGCAGGAGGAGGGCAGAATGGGCAGGTCCTTCTCCTCGTTGTCCGAGTCGGGTGCGAACTGGCGTGAGAGCGCGTCTGCCTTGGCGTTGCGTGATCCCGGTCTGTAAGTAATTGAAACATTGTAACTATTGAAGAAAAGGGCCCACCTGGTTTGTCGAGCGTTGAGTCGTTTAACTGTTTGGAGGTACGCCAGATTTTTGTGGTCGGTCCACACCATGACCGGATGTTCGCTGCCCTCCAACCAATGACGCCACTCCTCCATAGCCAGTTTGATGGTCAGGAGTTCCCGGTCTCCCACATAGTAATTCCTTTCTGCAGGTGAGAGACGTCGGGAGAAAAAAGGGCACATGGGTGTAATTTACCATCCACTTGTTTGGAAAGGATGGCTCCGACCCTCGAGTCCGAGGCGTCCACTTCCACAATGAACTGGCGGCGGAGATCGACCTGCACCAGGATTGGTGCTGATGAAAACAGACGTTTGAGTCGTCCAAAAGCCTGCTGGGCGACTGGAGACCACTGAAAAGGCTGTTTGGGAGAAGTGAGGTTAGTCAGGGGCAAAACCACCTTACTGAAATTGTGAATAAACCACCTGTAGAAATTTGCAAAGCCTAAAACCTTCTGCAAGTCCTTGCGTGATTTGGGCTCCGGCCATTCCACCACTGCTTCGATCTCAGCTGGGTCTGCCCGCAGCTGCCCCTGTTCCACAATGAACCCAAGAAATGAAACAGTAGTGACGTGAAACTCACATTTCTCCGCTTTTACAAACAAGTATGAGCCTCACTTGCTTGATGTGCTCCGTCTGGTTCCGTGAGAAGATGAGGATGTCGTCTAAATAGACAAACACAAAATGGTTGATGAAATCCATTCATTGCCGTCCCGGATCCGCACCAGATGGTAAGCATTGCGGAGATCAAGCTTGGAGAACATTGTGGCCCCCTGGAGGGATTCAAACGCGGAGGCAAGCAAAGGTAGAGGATATTTATTTTTGACTGTGATTTTATTGAGTCCCCAGAAATCAATGCAGGGGCAAAGAGATTTATCATTTTTCTCAACAAAGAAAAACCCTGCTCCTAATGGAGACGTGGAGGAACGGATGATGCCGGCTGCAAGAGAGTCAGTAATATACCGTTCCATAGGTAAATGATAAAATCTTGTTGGCCACTTAATTATGATATCAAAATCCATAGGTAAAACATACTTTCTTGGTTTTCATGTTTCATGTTCTTTCATTTCAGCTTATTTTCTGTTCATGTTGTACTTGTTAATCTACTTTAAAGGAAATTAAAAAAAAAAAAGATTTTTAAAAAAGACAGAAATGACTTCACCCATGCTTAATGGGAACATGTTTGTTTATATGTATATAATTTACACATATTCCTTATTAAATGTGGAAAATTTCACTAGTTTTGATGAAACATGTTATGATACTGATACGCAGATGTGTGGTTAGACTGGGAAAACAACATCCCCACCTGCAGGCTTAACAGTAACACTACAGTTGCTGCCACAGTCGACGTAAAGATATCACCTGCTTCTAATACCAACATGACTTTCACTACCATAACTTTAAAACAGTGCGATTCTGACAACACAAGCAAGTCACAGTCAACTATTGTTGTTGAAAGCTCTGATTGTTTTGTGCTCATTAGAAACTGCAGCTATTTCTGTTTTAAAGGCATATCAGTCTGGTCGCAGACAATGGCTGCCCATCCCTGAGCCTGGTTCTGCTGCAGGTTTCTTCCTGTTAAAAGGGAGTTTTTCCTTCCCACTGTTGCCAAAGTGCTTGCTCATAGGGGGTCATATGATTGTTGGGTTTTTCTTTGTATGTACTATTGTAGGGTCTACCTTATAATATAAAGTGCCTTGAGGTGACTGTTGTTGTGATTTGGCGCTGTATAAATAAAATTGAATTGAGTCTCTGATAACCAAAGATGGAGAAGCTTTGAAGACAGCAGCTTTTTCTGGTAGTTTTTACATGCACATTGTGAATAAACCTCTACCCTTTGACTGTGAGTGCCACCAGTTAGGTGACATCCTCCAAAATGTGGGGCCTCTGACAAGTCAGTAGAGCCAGGCCTGAGATATGAAGAGAACAGAAGGTGAAAACACTGCCGCAACCTAGAGTCATAATGGTGGAAAAAACTTAAGGCTTATTTCAAGGCAGTTAAACAACTCCTTAGTGGCAAAGCCCCTGGGGTGGATGAGGTCCGCCCCGAGTACCTGAAGGCTCTGGATGTTGTAGAGCTGTCTTGGTTCACACGCCTCTACAATGTTGCGTGGCGATCAGGGGCAGTACCCCTGAATTGGCAGACCGGGGTGGTGGTTCCCATCTTTAAGAAGGGGGACCGGAGGGTGTGTTCCATCTATAGGGGAATCACACTCCTGGGAAGGTCTACGCCAGGGTGCTTGAAAAGAGAGTTCGTCCGTTAGTTGAACCTCGGATACAGGAGGAACAATGCGGCTTTGGTCCCGGTCGTGGAACACTGGATAAACTCTTTATCCTCTCAAGGATACTTGAGGGTGCATGGGAGTTCCCAACCAGTCTACATGTGTTTTGTGGACTTGGAGAATGCATTTGACCG
>VURO01044235.1:0-16191 GCA_015108175.1 Pelvicachromis taeniatus | reverse complement strand
TATGGGAAAAATTTGATCGGGTTACGTGCAAATCGGGTTCCGAGCTTGGTTCTGGAACGGATTAAACTCGTAACCTGGGGTTCCACTGTAGAGGCCATTAGAGTTCTGAGACTTTACTTCTTAAATGTTATTAACAACAACACCATCCAGAAATGCATTACTATGCAAAGGCTTGAGCCAGCCCTGATGAGGCTTCAGCAGTGGGTCAACTGAAGGGCCAGATGCATTTCTCAGTTCCTGTGACATGTATTTGCCAAGATATGGCAAGTTTTTGGCTAATAGCTCTTTGGGAACCATCTAATCAGTGCAAAAATACTATTTTATACTAGTAAAACAGTTTAATCTTTGGCATTGGTCGTCAATTAAGCTAAAGAAATTGGAACAAATGGTGTGTTTTTGTGACAGGCCCCTAATAACAAACTGACAAAAACGTTTCCAAGTGTTATGTGTTGAGTTAGGTGCCATTCTTAAACTTGAATGATTCATAGGTCAGTGTTACGTGGCTTAACATATAACAGTGACCTACACAGGACATAGGACCTACATACTCTGAACATCATCAGGTACAAGGACTCAGCTAAAAATGAGTGGAAATGCACCCAAAACTTTAAAAAAAAAAAAAGAAAAAAAGAAAAAAAGTTAAAGGCCTGGAAAATTATTGCTAAAACAACTTTAATAGATAAAACAAAGTTTGGAAGAAAATATATAAAGGAATGAGGGACAGGTCATTTCAATTCAACTTCAAATCGGTTTTAATCATATAAGGTGCTTTATATTGTAAAGACCCGACAATAATACAAATAAAACTGAGAAAACCCCAATAATTATATGACCCCCACCCCCCATGAGCCAGCTCTTTGGCAACAGTGGGAAGGAAAAACTCCCTTTTAACAGGAAGAAACCTCCAGCAGAACTAGGCTCAGGGTGGATGACCATCTGCTGTGACTGGATGGGGTTTTCTTTCCAGAGCCCATGTGATGAGTGAGTTTTGGATATCTTTCGTAGAAAGTTAAACTTTCAAGATGAGGTCCACATCCCATACCTTCTGGTAGTCTGGAAGCCAGGTGGCCCTTCCTTCAAAAGGGTCTCTGGACTTCGACATGTGGCTGAAGTCTGCAAATCCAACAGAAGTGTTACTGCTGTTGAATGAACTGCTGCCAAAGGGGTCCAATGTGCCAAAGAGGTCTGAAAATGACACAGTTACACTGAATTTATATCAACAATCTCAATGTACCTGGTAGTATTAGGTAGGGCTGGGATCACACATTTTCCAAATTTTCTATATCTGCCAGGATACTGTTCACACTGTTATAAAATGTTATTGACGTTCCACATTCCCAGTTTACATTAACTATCTTAGCCTTTTTTTCAAAGCCATCATCAGATTGCCTTGTTAAGATGAATAGATTTAGAATGAAGAAATCATGCTGTGTTGCAGTCAAGATTTTCAGGTTTAATTAAAAGGGTTAAACAGAAATATGCTTCCCAGTCACCTACCTCCTAGATCAATCTGTTTTGTTGTCAAACTGTACTATCAACAGGAATTTTCGCAAATATGAATACAAAAAGTTTATTAGAAAATGTAAACGCTGAAGAAACTCAAGAATTCTAAAAAATAACCTTCATTAAAGTCTGCATAGCGCTAGAACAGCTTTCAACTTTCTGACGAAATAGAAAGATAGAAATAGAATAGATGGAAGAAGTAATGGAGAAGGAATAAACGGGCATACAAAGCCAGGCAGTCATATCATAGGTAGATTGTATTAGTCACTAGTCTTTTCTCATAATGTGAAGAAGCAGGATGAATTCAGAATTCAATCCAACCCAAACAAATATGAAAGATGACACAGACAAGTGCGCACACACACACGTGCGCACACACAAACGTGCGCGCACGCACTCACACGGATAATAAAAAAGCAAATAACAGGAATGTTCTTAAATGGGTGTGAGTCACCTGGCTTCAGCCTGGATGAGCATGATCATTGATATGCAAATTGTCATGACCATTGATCAATGGCCATGAGTAACATTCACAGTTGGGGAATGGCTGTAATCACAGCATTGTAAGATGGATTCAGAAATAGGACTATTTCGATTCAGAAATAGGACATTAACAGCTGATGTCTATTGTAATCCTACGCATACAGATCAATAGCTAAGGTTGGACCCTCATCATCCACTGGGGCACAAACTGGGTGTCATCAGGACGCTACAACACAGAGCAAACACCATCCCCACAGACACAGCGGCCAGGGAAGCAGAAGAACATCACATCAAGAAGACCCTGAGTAAATGTGGTTATCCCAGCTGGACATTTGTCAAAGCTGGGAAGGCACCTAAAGAAAGCTCCAGCTGATCCAGGAGAGAAGGACAACTGCTACCTAAGCAAAAGCCCGTAGTGATCCCGTATGTGTCAGGAGTATCAGAACAGTTGAGATGCATTTTCTCTAAAAACCGTGTCAATGCGGCTTTTAAACCACAAAACACGCTGCGCCAATAATTGGTCCACCCCAAGGATCGGGTCCCCCGACACAAACAGAGTAATATAGTGTACGCTGTTAGGTGCCAGGAGGATTACCATGATTTATACATCGGGGAAACCAAACAACCTCTGGCGAAGCGGATGACACAACACATAAGAGCTACCTTGTCAGGCCAGGACTCTGCAGTCTATTTACACCTACAGGCCAGTGAAGACTCATTCAGTGATGAGGATGTACACATTCTGGACAGGGAGGAACGCTGGTTTGAGCGCAGAGTCAAGGAGGCCATTTACATGAAAAGGGAAAGACCATCTAGGAATCGAGGAGGGGGCCTAAGGGTACATCTTTCAGCATCTTACAATGCTGTGATTGCAGCCATTCCCCAGCTCTCTGTGAATGGTACTCATGGCCATTGATCAATGGTCTTTGATCAGTAGGGTTAAATCTAAGTTATTAAGTGGACTTAGAGCATTGGGTAAAAAACATGACACTTCTTTTGTATAGCCAGGGTTTTAATAGGCAAATTAACATGGTGCTCTTCAGCTGAGTAAATAATGGTCAGAGTGTGGTGACAGGCTCATGACAGGCTCACTCACTGTGACAGTCAACTTGACCCATAGCACAAGCATGTTTGTATAGACTACACATTCATATCTTGTCCAGCCGAGAACACAGTTTACTGAAACAGGTCCAGTGGATTCATAAAGGTTTGTTAAAACATGTTTATGTCAAAAACAAACACTAAACTGAAAAACATTCCAAAACTGACTTCAAGCTAAACTCAAAATAGAGCTGAAGTCTGCTAAACAATGGTGTACCTGGCCAAAATTGACCTTTTTATACATTATACAGCACAAAGAATAACGAATTCTATTATTCTCTGTTTAAAAAAACAAAAAACTACATGATGTCCAAAGTTATCGAGGAGGAAGTATTAAACCATACCTGATCCTTTAGGTTTTTGTTGGCTTGAAGAAAATGGGTCACTGCTTGTGAAGGTAGGGGGTTGCTGTATGAAGCACAAAAGAGAAATACATACAAAAGAATATAATGTTAGTTGAAAATGCATTCTAACTACAATATTTATTGATGGGATTACTTATTTATGCATTAAGCATGATTGTTTTTCTGTTTGTTTATAATGCTGGAGTAAACTCTATAGTGGGTGCCACCTAACCAGAAATCACTGAGATTCTTATGGCGACCTTTAATCTAAATGAAAATATAAATTAGTATAAATTCTGTTGTTTGTATTGATGATTGTAAAAACTGAGACGTAACACAAAAACAGTAACAGAGAGAACAAACTAAACATTCTGATCCATTCTTGGGATTACCGGATATACATTACAAATCCACCTTTGAATCTTAACAAGTACCTTGGAGGGTAAAGTGGCACTTTTACTGAAAGGGTCTGGTGTGGAAAAAGGATCCATCTTTGTGGTTTTCTTGAAGAAGTCTTCTGATGAAGCCTTAAATGGATCTGTCTCTTTGAAGGGGTCTCCTCCAAATGGATCTACAGCAGAAATGAACTTAAGCTACTTAAACTGTGTTTCTTAAAACTTTCATTGACCAGAGACATATGCACATGGTACAACATATACAGGTATGGGATATAATTCAGACAAAGATTCACTGGATTAGTAATAAACTGGTCACATAAACACACATTCCTAGTGTGGTCAATACAGCACAAAGAGAGGAGAGAAGATTTAGCTCCAGGTTCAGGTGGCCTTGAACAAGAGTTATTCTTAAAGACAAAAATTGCAGTAGCACAGAGTGAGATGGCTTTAAACCAAAAGCTATATTTGACCATTTTTGACTACTTTTGATTTTACCTTTATATTTCACCTTTAAAACCTATTTACCTTACCTTGTTTTATGCTATTCTTCCTAGCACAATCTCACATGTCTGTCAAGTGTAAATGCCTCATTTTTGGCATTTTTCTTTTCAACTATTTATAAAATTTAAGTGTTACAATAAGATGCTGCACAACAGTTCCTCTCCACAACACAACCTGTAACACAATCTGCAGTGCTTGGACAGAAGAGTTGAGGGGCCAGCTACACTGTGGCTGTCGGATGGGCCATTTCCATATGTGGCTAATTTACTATGGCAGCTTCATTTTGCACCATCCAGCTGCAGATAGCGTGCAGAGCCTGGGCACAGTGATGTATGCCAAAATCTGGGAACATGGACAGGTGTTTTCTATTGATATTGATCTATTGGCCCCTTTGCCATTCATACTACAATAGTTAAGTAATAGATAAACAAGTAAATGACAAAAGTTCCAGTTTTTCCAGTATCACATGTATCATATCTACAACAGATTTTTAATTTATTTTTCACATCGAGTCCATGGAAAAAACAAACAAAAGAAGAAAACAATACTATAAATATGGGACAGTCTGACAGTAATCTGCCTCTATGGGGTGAATAGAGGATACGAGGGGTCATCATATCTCATACTGAGTGAAAGGGAACCTTAAAATTTGTGTGTAAACTAAACTTTTATAATAAAGATAATGCACTTGCATACTTCAACAACAATACAGTGATGGCATGCATAATTATTTTTATTTAAAGTTTAGTTGTCATGGTTCTGGGTCCTTTCGACCCAGCATTTTGAGTTTCTTGTGGTTTGGTGATATATTTTGTATTATGGTTGATGTTGTGGTTCATCAGTAGTCTTAATTATGCTGTTTTGAGTTTCTTATATTCCCTGTTTAGTTCCTTGATTATTAGATTGTGTCTCTGTCCTTCTGTGTCTCTCCCTGTGTGTCTGTGTTTTGTGTGAGTCCTTGCGTCTTGTGTCCCTCCTTGTGTTTCATTCTATGTTCCCCCCGCCTATCATGTTTGACTTGACTCCTCTGTCAAGCTCATCTGTCAGTCTTGTGTTTCCTGTTTTATTGTGAAAGTCTTGCATTTCTTGTTCAGTGTCTAATTTTGTTGTGTCTAAATCATCTCAGCTGTGTTCCCCACGTGTTTTTTGTTCCCTTGTCATTGTATTGTGTTATTTAACCCCTCTTTGTACCTCTGTCCGGTGTCGTGTTCTCCTTCATCCTTCATGGCTGTGTGCTTCTCCGTGTGTTTCTCCGGGAGTTTAGTTTTGTATTATTTTTTCTGTTCAGCAAATAAAGCTGTGTTTTTGAGTTAACGTCATGCTTTGAGTCTACATTAAGGGGCCAGTGGACGAGGCCAGTACCTCCTTTCCTCAGACGGAACACTGCAGATGTCGTGGTTACAGAAGAAATACATGGAGTGGCTAGCCAGTCTCCAGACCTCTATCCTCTATCTGTGGAGGGAGCTAAAAATTTGAGTTGCCAAGCTGCAGTCAAGAAACTTAAAGGATTTAGAGAGTAGTAAGTCATGTTTTGCTTTGGGATCAAATACTTACTTCACTCAGTGTGAACTTTTGTCTCAACTTTCACTCAACTTTTGTGTAATGTTTTTTTCCTGGAGTATTACCTGATATTCTGCGTCTATTAAAACAAAACCACAATTTGTACACACACTTGTCCTTTTATATTTATATGAATATTTATATCCATATCTCTATAATTATTTAACAATATCTCTTCTATACTATATCTATACTCATTGTATATGAGTGCTTGATGTTTGTTGTATATTTGCTGCTATAACTCATTTTCCCTCTGGGATTAATAAAGCCTCTCTGATTCTGATTCTAAATAAAGATTCAAGTGTGTTCATTCTTTTGAAAGTGTGCAAGTTACAAGTTGACCGAGGACTCAAAAAGGTTACTTAACCCAGTGTGTGGCTGAGTCTAGCCAAGTGTAAACGAAAGCGTCAGCAGATAGATAGGTATCATAAAAACACAAAACCAAAGAATGGACCAAAAGGTAAAAACAAACACAATGTGTACTTGGAAAGAGCTCTCAGTAAGTCGATATAATGAAGGAGCTGGGAGGTTGTTTAAAGTAGTAGTCTCTCTTTGTTTAAAAACCCATAAGAAATGCAAAAGGCATATATAAAAAAGTGCTTCTGAGAGGTTTGTGGCAGGAATGTGCTGAGTAAGCTGAGTAGAAAAGTGTCTACTCAAAAGTACAGTCCGTTTAATATTATTCATGCAAATTACTTTAATTAATGTAAGGAAAAAACAGGCATGCATTCTAGTAGACGCTAAACCTGTTCAATGTAGTGTGTATAACAGTTTTAGTACATTTGAAGTGATAAAAATATTACAGTTTACTTTCTGCCCCGTGATTAAATTACCTCTCAAAAAAGAAAAATGATTGACCTTTCTTCCCTGAAGTAAATACCTGTGGATACTGATGGCTGCTTTGCAAAAGGATCATTCTGAAAAGGGTCACCTACAGGAGAGGAATCAAGCAAAGAGGGAAAGGCAGGAAGAAGACAAAAGACAAAAGACAGTCAGAAATTAACTCAAGCTGGAAAATATAAGCTACTTGCAGGAAAAACAACTTAATACACATAAAGCAGTAAACAGATTTAGGAGTGAAGAAGAGGAGAGAGGAGAGGAGCGCATAGAAGGGACGAGACTACTTACTGGGGCTGGAGCTATTTTAGTAATGGAGTATTTAATGGATAATTCCATCAATTAAGTGATAATAAATACTTTTTGTCATCTTAATGAGAAATAGATAAATATTCAAAAGGAGAAAAATGAAATGCTTGCTGGATTCCATTTTAGACATTTCTGTGTTTTAATCATTTAACTGCATACAAGGGCCACTAAAAGAATTTAAAACCCTCTCACTGTATTCATATGCCATATTAAAATCTGGGTTTATGAAGAAAACATTTAATTAAATGCAAAAATAAACAAATAATCACAAATATAGCAATGCCAAATAAAATAAGGCATACATACAACTTAAACTAAGGTATAAACTAAAGTAGTCTTTACTCTGTACTTTTGGGAGGCTTTCTTACATTAAGAGGAGCCAAAAAACATTCTGACTATTATATCTTCTGGTTGAGGCAGCTGTGACGTGTGTTCATGTTTATAGACATAGACCTTATTAAATCCTGCACTGGGGAAATTCACTTGTTAAAGAAGCACAGAGAACAGGAAGAACAGGTGAATTAGACATATATTCAGAAAAAATATAAACCCATCAAAATACTATACTATGGACAGGTGATTACTATACCACCTATGGTTACTATACCAGGATTTTTCATTTTTATATCTACATAAAGTGCAGTGGGGATAATAGTATACATGTATTTTACACAGTATTTATCTGAGTCCATCTGCTGTTTGGATGAAGGACCTACAACGGCGCTCAGTCCTACACCATGGCTGTAACAGTCTACTGCTTTAGGAGCTGCTCAGGGCCTCCACAGTCCCATGCAGGGGTGAGTGGTGCTGTCCATAAGGGACATCCTCCACTCAGGCAGCTTGATTATTAAGGATCAGCTTTTTCCCAGTGACATGGGAAAAAGCTGATCACAGTAACGAGCACTGCTGGAAACTGAAACTAGAACAAAGTCTTCTTTCATTCAACCTGAGCTCACGGTCTCTATGGCAACTATGACAGCATTGTCACTGATTATTGATGATTATCACTTCCAAGGTCAACAGTCAGTTGTATTATAACAAAGTGGAAGCAATTGGGAACATCAGCCACTCGGGGTCAGCGGATGATGAGGCACCTAGTAGAGGTCGCCAACTTTCTGCAGAGTCAGTTGCAACAGACCTTCAAACTTCAAGTACTCGTCAAATCAGATCAAGAACTGTGCATAGAGAGCTTCATGGAATCTATTTCCAAAGATGAGCAGCAGCATACAAGCCTTGCATCACCAGCTGCAGTGGTGTAAAGCACACTGCCACTGGACTCGAGAGCAGTGAGGACATGATCTGTGAAGTGACGACTCACGTTTCTTTGCTTGGCAAGCTGATTGACAAGTCTTGGTTTGGTGCTTCCTGGGAGAATGGTACTTGCCTTACTGCATTGTGGATGGGTGGGATGGGGTTGTTTTTCAAAAGTTTCTGGAAAATTGCCCCTTAGTTCCACTTAAGGAACTCTCAATGCTTCAGCACACCAAGACATGTTGGATGTGTTCATGCTGCCAAATTTGAGGGAAAGGTTTGAGGACGGACCCCTACTGTTTCAATATGACTCTGCACCGGTATACAAAGCATGGTCCATAAAGACATGGATGAGTGAATTTGGTAACCTGATAAAACGCACTTTTGGTATGAATTAAGAGATGAGACCGGGAGCGAGGACTTCTCATCCAACACAAGTGTCTGACCTCACAGATGCGCTTCTGGAAGCACACTCCTAAACCTCGTATAAAGTCTTTTTTCAACAATCTAGTTTCGCTGCTAACTTTAAAACAACACCATTTATAACATCAGTTTTCAGAGAGCCAGATGCTGCCTATACTGTATCATGCTGAGCTATTTTTTGGTTGCTGTTGACAAAAGTTTCAGTGGAGTAAGGACAGGAGAGGATAGCAGAGGAGAAGAATGAGCCATATAGATTAAAAGACTAAGAGGAACACTTAGAGATGGTGGTGCAGTGAAAGTTAAGGGGGATGACAACCTTTGAATGGGTCTGTTTTGAAGGGGTCTTCAGACTGGAAGGGGTCAGTGGGAAGCCCTTGAGGTTGACTGTTAAACACAGATGGCTTCACTTTGAATGGGTCCTCCTGTGGAAATTAAAAAGGCAAAGAAAGGGACAGAGAACTGAAGCTGTTATAATCTCTTCTACTATGGATGAACAGAAAATTGATATTTCTATACACTATGATGTGTATAGGTTTTATTTCGTTTGTTGTATTTGTGCAAGTAATGTTAGCATATATCATAACATATATATCCATGGGATCAGATTCACTACAGCTTTATGCGTTCGGTATCTTAGCTTGTAAAAAAAACAACTTCTCGTTACATATGCATGTAATAGAAGGTCATGTAAAATTTAAGGAGGCATATGAATGACGTTTGCTCAAATACTTGTGATGACATACAAGATGAATTCAAAAGAAATCAGAATATGGAACTTCACTAATGGAAAAGGTAACCACAATCAGACAGAACAAAGGAGTACCCAGGATTATAACACCAAGTCCTATAACCTTAATAGATGCTACCCAGCACATTGGAAAATAAAAGCACATCTCTATCAAAGATCCTGACCTGTACTGGTCTCACCATGGCTGGAAATCCTCCATTCTCTCGGTCACTGAAGCCTTCACTCATGTCAGCTAAGTTGGTCATGCTGCCTCCATGGTTTCCATTCAAGGTGCTGTTGTACTGTTCAATGCTTTTAGACACTTCCTGTTGACTGTCTTGAATCTGTGACAGCTTGCTGCGAGCCTGCAGGGTACACATACAAACAAAGAAGAACATTTCCAGTGACACTGGGCTGGTGTGACACTGGTATAACATGTTCCCCTGTGTGAAATTCTCATTTAACCCATACAGTAAAGTGCAATACGTTGAGGTAATTTAGAATGAATAGAAATAACTGACAGTGTGCTTCCAGGAAACACTAATCTGTTTGTTTAAGCTAGTTTCAAAAAGCTTTTAAATATGTTCTCCTCATTCCAAGAAAGTTTGGACAAGATGAAAGGCAATGTCTATCGCACGCACGCACGCACGCACGCACGCACGCACGCACGCACGCACGCACGCACGCACAGAGAGAGAAATGTGCACAGTAATAGGCATAGCACTGAAAAACACTGCTTAGAGAACTGAATTGAACATTAACTTGTGGATGTTATGAAAACTACTCTATTGTGTGTGTGCATGTGTGTGTAGTTGCTGGCAGGAAACAGAAGACACACCACACCACAGCAGCTGATACAAACATACACATTTGATTCCTTTGACTTCATTGACAAGTTAAAGAAATGGATTATACATTCTAGTGGTGTCCCCTGTTGACATTTTTTAGACACACACATCAACGGGAACAATACCAGGAACTATACCTGGTTGATCTCATCCTGGGTCGCTTTCAGAGATTTGATGATGGTCTCTAGTTGAATCTTGCCTGCAGCCAGGCTTTGCTCCAGCTGATTCTCCTCTTGTTGCAGCCGGCCCAGGTCAGCCTTGGCCCGGGTCAACTCTTCTTCCTGGTTTAGCAAGTCTGACTCTTGGGAGTGGATTTGAGTCTGGAGGCTTGAGATCTGAAGGTAGAAAACAGTGGCATAAAAGACTGTGTCAGAAGCTAAAATCTGCAAAGAAACCATTCTGTGCTAGTTGTTGTCAATATGTCGAAAGATAGTGTGAGTTCTTCTTTTTTTCTATTTAGGATCATGCTAGTTATCTCAAGGTATTTTTGGCTTCAACAAACAATACACTGAAAACAGCATATTAGAAATTTAATACAAAATTTTCAGGTATTTTGATTCTGCGATCGTTGTATAATAACGTTGTATAATAACTGAGGCAGTACTAAACAAAGGGGAACCTTCTACATTATCAGCTTACTCCTCTCTCTCTTACCATCTGAGACTCTTCCTGGCATTTCATCCGGACTTCATTCAACATGTCTTCTAATTTGTGTTTCTGCTGGTCCATCTCTTCCAGGCGGTCTTGGGCATCTTGTTTCTGAGCTTCTAACTCCTGCAGGCTGGTTGTCTCTCTGTCCAGGTCATTCTGCATTTCCTTATAGACGATAAATGAAAGACACTTGTTATCGTAGAAGTTATCAAATGCAGCCAGGCTACTTAATGGACTAGTGTACTGTGCAAAAGTCTTGAGCCACCTCTCATTTCTCTATTTTATTTCTAGAAAACTGAACTCTCACACAGCCTGAACTCTTTAAGGTAAGCTTTCTTGTGATTTATTTTTTCCTGAAGTAGTCTTCAGGAATAGTTTTGAGCTCCTTGAAAGACTACCCAAAACTCTTTGGATGTTAACTGCTTTTTGGTCTGTTCACTGTCAAGAGGAAACAACATTGCTTCAATAACATTGCAGTTTGGGCTCTGGGAAAGCCAGTCAATGATTGATAACTCTATTTTGTGTTTTTCTATCTGAAAATGTGTTAATTACTATTATGCTGAAAAAATGAAGCTGTTGCCAATCAGACATTTTCCAGATTGGATATGGGGTGGCTGTAGCTAAGGAGGTAGAGTGGGTCATCTACTAATCAGAAAGTTGGTAGTTTGATTTCTGGTTGCTCAAGTCTACAATGCCATAGTATCCCTGGGCAAGATACTGATCTTGTGTTCATCGGAATGTGAATGATAGAAAGCACTTAGGCATAGAAAAAGTGCTTACTGTATACAATTCCCATTTTGACCTCAGGACTTCCAGATGATAATCGGCACAGATGTTCCTGTACACTGGGCCAACCACTTGGTTATGGCATTCCATGTTTGCCCTGCCTGTTAGCATCTTGCACCCTACTGTTATGTGCTGGATTGTCTCAGAAGCATCTTTGCATAGCCTGCACCAAGGGTATTGCCTGTTATGGTAAACCCCAGCCTCTATTGATCTTGTGCTGGTAAGGGGTTTCCTTGTCTTGATGTGGCTTCTATCTTCTCCTTTGGCCATCTTATTATCTCAGCAGGGTATCTGATCACTGGCAGTGCATAGGTACTGACTGCCAAGATACAGTTTTTCCCATTCAGCTGACTCCTCAGGACATGCATTAACCTCTGCAGGTATTTGGTGGTTGTGGCTTTCCAGCAGCCTCTTCATGGTTGCCTTTTACCTGTGGGATTTCCAGGTACTTGTAGCTATCCTCATTGCCTACAATGTTGCCTTCAGGTAGAACAATCCCCTTGTTTTGTTACCATCTGACTACACTCCTCCGTTCCGAATAACATTTTGATGTCGTTGCTATAGGTCCTAGTGGTCTGGATCAATGAATGGATGTCTCCTTCACTCCTGGCATACAGCTTGATGTCATCCATGTAGAGGAAGTGGTTGATGTTCGTTCCATTCTGTAGTCAGTATCAGTAGCCAGTCTTGTTGATGTTTCTTGTGACTGTTCAACTTATAGCCAAGCATCTCAGTGATCACTGCTGCTGTGATATAAATATAACTGGTTGGTTTTGGTGATGGTCGCTGTAGGGATTGTCTGCAATGCTTCATTTACATCTTTCTAGTAGACATTCAAGGTACATTATGTAGTCTTGGTTATCACCGACAGAGAACTTTTCCAGGTTTCCAGCTTATCCATGATCCTGTTTCTTAGGTTAGCTTCTCTCCCAGTCACCGTGTTAAAAAAAAACCCCCACAAACCTTCATCTATATATACACACACTTTGTCAATAAAGCTGATTCTGAGGCTAATAGATCTTGGGGAACCACCTTGTCAGTTCAAAATTACAATTCTACACATGTCAAAATGTGTTGGCATTTTTGTAGATTCAACTAATAACATGGGAACAAATTATTTCTTTTTGCAACAAGCTGATAGTAACAAAGTACCTAAAGATAAAACTTATAATTGGTTCCTTTACTTTGGTGCATTTTTTATCCTTGAATGATTCATAGTTCAGCGTTAAGTGACTGAACAAATAAAAATAAATATTCCCCTGAAAATGGTCAAGAACTGTACTGAAAATGAGTAAAAATGTAGTCAATGTCCAAAGAAAAACTTTAAAAGGCCCCGAGAAAGCCTATAAGTACTGCTCAAGACCAATTAAAAAAAATATAAATAAAAAATATTACAATATAAAGAAATGAGCGGTGGCTGAGTACTATTACATGTACATTAAAGACAGAGTGTCTCAATTTTATGTTGTTCACATCCAGTTGCTATCAACTGACAATAAACAAACTGTCCTCACCTGCACCTCGGCACTCTTATGTCTGATGGCCTCCTCTGCTTCCCTGATATCCTGCTCAAGAGTATACTTCTCCCTGTACAAAACCAGAAACATTCATACAAACACGGGCACATTTAAAGTTTATAATATATACATAAAATAATTACAGAATAAGAATAAATAAGTGAAGTGTATTTCACTGGTGCCAATTAAAAAAAAAGTTTTATGTGTAACTTGAATAAAGAATCACACAAAATTTATTTTTATTTCCCAAAACAAAATTATCACATCTTTGTGCCTCATTTCTTGTGTATTTAATATGTACGATATATAACATGACAGGGTATTTGGCACTATGAGTGTACATATTTTTGTGGGCTAGTATTTAGTATCCTGTTCAGGACAATCCTTTGTTGTAATATAAAACAGTCTAATATTTTGATGCTTAAACTTTTAGAGGTCAATTAACATCTCCCTATTGTAGCAGGTTTTATGCAAGTCTTGCATAGTAGAAAAAAAAGTAATTCACTGAGAACAATCTACTGCACACATATGACAGATATACTAGGTAGTTTGTGACCACTGGGAGTTTGCAATAGCAATCTGTGTATTCTGGTCCTCAGGTATCAAGGTTGGTAGAAATGATTACATATAAAGTATCAAGGAACACTTTGAAAAAACATCAGATTCGAAATGCTGAAAAAATAACGCTGCATCTCAAATGAGTATTTTGTATGGTCCCCGCGTGCTTGTATCCATGTCTGACAATGTCAGGACACGGTCCAATAAGACGACAGGTGGTGGGCTATTTTCCTCCCAGTTCACTGAGCTCCTGGACAGTCTGAGTTGTAGTCTGGCGGTGTAGAAAAGACTTAAATATAATGTCTCAGAAGTCTTCTGCTGGATTCAGGTCAGGTGAATGTGGGAGCCACTAAATAGTATCAACCCCTTTGTCCTCTAGGAGCTGCCTGCAGACTCTCGTTACATGAGACACCATGAGGAGCCAAGGACCCACTACACCATGTCTGACAATGGGTCGAAGGATTTTCTCCTGATAACTAATGGCAGTCAGGGTGCTGTTGCCTAGCCTGTAGAGGTCTATGCATCCCACCATGAATGGATTTCGTGCTTAGACTGCAGGCTTTTTAGAGTATTTAAAAGTAGAATGGGAGGCAGAGCCTTCATCTTTCAGGCTCCTCTTTTGTGGAACCAGCTTTCAGTTTGGATTTGAAAGGAAGATATCCCCACTTCTTTTAAGATTAGGCTTAAAACTTTCCTTTAGATAAAGAATACAGTTATGGCTGGATCACGTGACCCTGCATCTTCCCTTAATTAGGTTGCAATAGCTCTAGGGGGGCTGCTGGGGAAGTGTTTCCTCTTCACACATTTTTTTCCACTTACTATGTGTTTGCACACCTCTGTTTGTAACCGTTTAGTTATTATTAGTGCTGTCAACGTTAACGCGTTAATACAGTTATGAGGCCTGTTTCTGATTTTGTGGTCAGAGATATTCACACCAGTCATTTTGTAGGGCTCATCCTGTTCCTGCTTGCACAAGGGAGCAAATGCCAGTCCTGCTGATGGGTTAAGGACCTCCTATAAGCCTGTCCAGCTATCCTAGAGTAACTGCCTGCCATCTGGAATCCCCCCCCATGTTCTTACTGTGCTGGGAAACATAGCAAACCTTCTGAGAATGGCTCATATTGGTATGCTATCATGGGGGAGTTTGACTACCTCTATAGCGACCAAGTATCGCCCCATGCTACCAGTTGTGACCCTGACCCTAGGCAAATGCAAAACTGGTGACAAAACAGTCAGAAAACACAAGCCGAAAAAAAAAAATCTCAGTGGCGTCCACCTGAAAAAACCACTCCTGTTTTGGCGGTTATCTTATTGTTGCCCGTCTAGTGCACCTGTTATTAATTTCATTAACACCAAAGCAGCTGAAACTGATTAACAACCCCCTCTATTGCTTAACTGACCAGATCAGTAAACCAGAAATGTAATTGTGTTGATGCTATATTCTGTGGGGTTATGTTTTTGAGCAGTATATAAAAATTATACAATTTTATACAATAAAAACTTCAGTTAGACACTGCTCACTCTGTGTCATTTGATAGAATGCAAGTCCATTTTAGTATATTCAGTAATAAGTAGCCAGTTTGTTTACCTGAGAGTATTCCACTGGGTATAGGCAAGAGTGCTGACGCAGCATAGTGAATAAGTAGTGAACAAACAAAAATTTGATAAAATACATGCATCAAAGGAAGAGTGGATGGTTGTGTGTTTGGCTGACTGGGTGGCTATGTAGGTAGATGGATGGATGGATGGATGAATGGATTTGTGAATAGATAAGTAGATGGGTGGATAAGTGGGTGGGTGAACTAACGAAAAGAAGATCTATGTAATTATATTTATGTCAAAAGTCACACATGAGGGAAAACATAATCACAAGCAAAGTATTTCATTTTAGAAGTATTCACTCAAGTAAATATAACAACCCATGTGCATAGATCTCAGCAGCCACATGCACAAAGAAGCCACTGCGTGTAGCAGTGGCATCTTTGCAAGTGCTGCAGCAAAGTGTCAGGAAGCTGCACAAAGTAAAGAACTGATAAACTTGCAAACAAAAAGTTGATTAGTTGGCAGCAAACACATGCGATTGAACCACGACTAAAAGGGAATGCTTTCAGATAGGGCTGGGTTTCAGTGATCAATTTTCTGAATAAGATCGATTCTAGGTTGAATAATGAAAAAATGATTCATTAAATTCCTGAATTGATTTTAAATATATATGTATTTTGCCAGAAACGCCAGAATCTCAGGTAAAGCTTTCATTTCAACAACCACCAAACAGTTAAAACAGTAAATGAGAGCAAATAAACAGATTCCAAACAAAGACGTAAACACAAAGCAATCACATCAGGACCCCCCTTCTTTTGGGTTCTGCCTTCCAAACTGTCAAAAGTGAAGTTG
>VURO01044230.1:6021-20934 GCA_015108175.1 Pelvicachromis taeniatus | reverse complement strand
TGTGTCATTTTATATGTTATGTAGCCAATTAGAAATATTTAATAACGCCTAAGGACTCTAATGAGTTTATGTAATTGTCCTTTTGATTGTCTGACTCTCAGGGGTTAGCATGCAAAATACTATAGATCATGGTTTTACAGACTACTCTGAAGTCCATTTAAAATATGGCTTCAGAGGGCATCAGATTATTGCCTCCTAAAGTACTTAGCACGAGAGGATCCCTTTAAAAATCAGTCACCTGATACACGATTCTGAGTTCCTCTGTGAGGTGTAGAGAAAGGCTCTGACCGTCTGACTGCTCGCTGTTCTGACCTACTCCCACAAACCCTTTTGATCTACCGCAAACCCATTCACACCCAGAGTCAGCGCTTCATCCCTCATCCCCGCTGCACTGCCGTTTACTGATAACCTGTTGTTTAACCTCGGACTTCTCTTCACCTGCTCAAATAGATTTTGTCCAGTTTCACATCCTCAGTTACTGACTTATTTCAGGCAACAGTTGTTCTCATCTCTGAGAAATCATGTACTTTAATTTTTTATTTAATTTTTTAGCTCAGTCTGTCTGTGAAGGTTCTCAGTCATCCAGGTCATCGTAGTCTAAAGAAAGAAAAACGTCTGGACTTCTTTAAGTTGCTTGAAGACGTTTCACCTCTCATCTGAGAAGCTTCTTCAGTTCTAAAGTCAAATGGTGGAGAGTCCCAGATTTAAGCCCTATAGGAGTGACCCCCCCCAAGAGGGACATGGACCCCCTAATGATCCTCTACCTAATCACACGAGCCAAGGTGTGAAAACAGGTGTAGGTCACACTCAGCCAAGGTTTAAAGTTAACTCATTGCGAAACCTAGCCCCACCCTATCATGTGATTTCCTGAGGTCAGAAGACCCAGGATGTGAGTGGGCATTAAAGCGTATGGGAAGGGATTATAGATGGGAGACAGACACACACGCCTCAGTGTCTTTTGCTTATTATGTTATATTTTAAATGAGCTGTTATTGCTGGATGCTGGGGTGTTTACAATACGATACAGGGCAGCAGTAGGTTTGATTTGTCGGAGGGAGAGATTGGAAAATGGGAGAGTGTGTTTGGAATATGATGTGAGGAGAGTGACGCATGCTGCTGTATGTGTGTGTGATGCAGTTCAGCTCGAGCTAACTAGAAATGACTCACGTTTTGCTCCACTTCTGCTGTTTTTGAGTTATCTTTTCAGTCTTTGACTTGTATACCGTATATCTTCTAATAATGGCCTGTCTCTTATTGATGCCCGTTTCTAATAAACGCCAGTTTGAAAACATGTCATGACAAATAGACGCTGGTCCCCAATAGTAACCGGGCGACCTTTGACCCAGAAGTCCCTCTGCGCTGTCTTCTTCTTCTTTTTAAATTTTATTGGCGGTTGGCAAACAACTGAATGGTGCATTACCAACACCAATTGGAATGGAGTGTGACTGGATTGTCGCTCAAAAAAAAACAAAAAAACAAAAAAACCCCTCCACGCTGTCGTCAGTCTCATCACTCAAGCTGGATGCAGCGACCGTCGAAGTGGGATTATTACACTGAACTGGAACTGTCGGCTAGCGAACCTGCTAACTGTGATTTTCTGTTTTTTTTACTTCCTCTCAAGGAGAGTTAGGGGAGAGAAGTTTCAGGGAGCACCACTCGTGCACTGGGTTACCATAGACAAGGAGACACTCGGGAGCAAAGGAGGAGCACAATTGGGAACTGCATTATTTGTGAACTGTTGGAATACGTTTTGGAGCACTGTAAATAAACGTCTTTTCACCTCAGTCTAAAAATTGCACCTGGGTCCTCTTTCCCTCTCACTTCCGTGACAATTCCGTCTGAGAAGGGAATAAGAGCCGGTCTCCAACAACTGCGGGTCTCTTTTAAACGCCGGGCCGGCCAAATAATTTTTTGAATAAATGCCGGGGCTACTAATGAAAGATATACAGTAGTTTACTGTCTTATTAATGGATAACTTTTCCCTAAACTTAGTTCTGAAACTCTCCTTGAGAGAAAATCTGAGGAGAACATAAATCATAAAGCACTGATAATCTTATCTAACTGTCTGGCTGAATGAATGGTAGAGCTAGGTTGTGTAAGAGCTTTACATATTTATTTCAAAAGCTTCTTTACTTCAGAATGGTATAATAAAGCCATGCTGGGAGGTTAAAGTTCTCCTTGACTTAAACCTGTGCCCATGAATTTTACTCAGATGTGCTTTTTTGCTCATTGTTATTCCTTTAACTTTCACACTTTGCTGTATGAAAGTGAGTATGCTTTCAAAAATTGATATCTGATATCTGAAATTGTTGCCTTTAAAAAAGCAACAGTTTTTTTGAGGTGGACATTAAATGATCTGGACAATTGGCAGGTTGGTTGTTCTCTTCAGGTTGGGGAACTTGTACACAGTTTTTTTTTTTGTCAATATCTGCCCTCATGTAGTCCCAGACTAAGTGATGATCACGACACTATGAGGGACATATGCTTCTTTGAGGGGCACATCCCTCTTTGGAGGGGTACTTGATCCTCTGACGGTTTTTTTTATGGCTTCAACTGTATCTTTTTGGAGTTGTTGTCATTTTGCAGAAAAAACTTGAAGATTTTTTGGACATTCATCTGTTTGCTCACCTTAAAACTACGTTTGAAACCACATATGGGATTGCTTATAATCAAATTTAGTTTGAAATTCAATTGTTATCAAATATTAATTTCTTGTGCACTTGAAAAAAAAACGTTTTAAAATAGAGCATTCAATTACTGTCACTTTTGTATATTGTGAATTTCCGCATGTTTTAAATATTGAGTGTTAATCATGCACCTGAGAAGTACAGATCAAAGCCCAGGTCAGTGGTTTAAATTCTGAAATGAAACAAATTAGGTTTCATGATATAGCTCCAGGCATTCAAATCTTTATTTATTCTGTTACAAAAAAAAGAGCTTGACACATTTTCTTCTAAATCTTGCAGTTTGATAATCAGTCACAAGGGGGAACCATTGCTACCTAACTGAATCCCCATGGCTTTACCCCTCTGTACCTTTTATTTCCCCCTTTCACCTCCTCCTTACAGCCACTGTCTATCCATCCAGTTAATGCCATTTAATGTCCTTCATCGTGTGCACCCTTTTACTCCGACTCTATGATGTCATCAGGACGTGTGTGTAAATCATTCAGATAAGGATAAGCATATCTACACCACAAGATTTATTTTTGGAAAATATTGCACATGTATAATATTCAACAGGGCCGGACAATGTTTTTGCACATAGTCACACATTTTTTTTCTTTTTTCTTCTCCACTTTCAAAGACCAGCGACTCCAGCATACTGTAGCCATGGCCTTCTGATCCAGTGTTTGATCAGCTTCCTTGTTTTCTTTCCAAACAGAAAGCCACAGGAGGAAACTGTGTTTACCGAGCTGAGTGCCGCAGTCGGAGGAGCCCTGTGAAGTCTCAAGGCCGGAGAGACACATGTTTGGTATTTCTACTTCTATCTGGACTGAACATTCCAGGTACACGTTAAAGGAACAAAGTTCTTACAGACCTAAACACAAACGCTCACATATAAATATGATTCACCCAATGCCAAGCCCGGCAGCGTGAGCACATTCAAATAAACTCATTTCCACAGACCTTGGAGAAAAAAAAAGAAGAACAGACCTGTTGTTCCAGCAGAGGTTATAAGAATTGTTTGAAGGGCTGAAGGTAACACCGCATAAAGCAATCTCTCACAGTCTGTTTATCCAGAGACCCTCAAATTCACCATCCACACAAATTATGCACATTATTTACATTTTCTTCTTAGTAGATTTATAATTTACAGATTTTATTTTACTCATTTGGTTTCAAATGCTTTATAAGTAGAAGGACAAAGAGTTCATAAAATTGCAATTGGGAGGTTGTTTTTTTTCTTTAAGGGAAGGAATGATTTTTGGAGAAAACATGAATAAGGAACACAGACAGAGAGTGGTGAAAACACACACACATGTGCACGCACATGCACTTCTCTCATGGCCTAGCAATGAAACTAACGGGGAGGTTGAAGTGTTGGAGTGTCTTTCAGAGGTTCATAAAGTAATTTCCTCGTCACAAAGAGCTTTTAACATGGAGGGCAGTGGAGGCAAGGCCACGGGATTTTATATCAAAACCAAGGTCCCGGATACACTCTCACTATTGTGGCTTTAATGCCTTTCGCACTCTGTGGCTTGCCTTTATTTAAAAAGCTTTTACTATGCGGCCTTGTTAATTGGAACAGCCACGTATGTTTACATTTCTTTTTCTTTTTGTGAGTTTTCATAATTTGTTAGCGCCTACTGAAAGTCAAGATCTTTTGGGTTCTTCAAAGATTTACACACAGACTCACACAGGAGTGAGGAAAACATATAAACGCACACACAAGCGCACACAAGTGGAAGCATTTCAGACTACAGCTGGTGTATTGAAGCACTTAATTCGATTAACATTTGTTCAGAAGCTCAACTCGTCCTATTTTCACTGATGGCCTTGAGCGATTGCCTTTTTTTTTTCCTCCCTCAGATTACATCCAGTGGATTGACCTAATGACCAAGAGACAGCATGCAGGGACATTAAATGGCAGCCCTGCTCTGTAACTGTCTGATTGACACTGGGAGATATACGTGGTGGAACGGGAGAACACACATTTCCCGGTCGGTTAGCTGCTCAAGGTTGCAGAAAGCCCGCAGTGAAGCGGGTGACCTTGGTTAAGCTGGAGCAGACAGAGAGCGACCTTGAGAGACAGCGGTGCAGCAGGATCTGGCTCTCAAAGAGCTGGAAAACATAACGTGTTCATGTTTGAGTATATATCACAGAACTCGGAATGTGGACAGCATGTGGCTCTGAAAACAGATTTTCCCCACACGCTGTCCTTTACTAGATAGCTTATTATGTATTTCTGATTTCCGAGACATAACATTCATTTGTGGACCTGATGGTTGTTTTTCATCTTTTGCTATTAGATTTCTCAATTTCACCGAGAGAGTAGCTTCTCAAAACAATAGTACTTTTAAGTGTTTTTTGAGGTTCTTCTTTTCTTCTTCCTCCACTTATCAAAGCAATTCTGTGTTCTCATGTGTTCGTCTTTGATTACGACTTTGATTACTGTCAGTGACAACATGCGCGCACACTGACCTGTCCTTCTGGAGATTTTGATGAACTTTTTCTTTCACCCCTTCTTACATCATGTCTGTTACTTTCAGTTTTTGCATCCTTTGTGTACTTCTTTGTCAGATGGTTTAGCTTACAGAGCAAAAAAAAAAATCATCAGTGTCTTTTTATTATCCATCCTTCCACACAAGTCCAGTAACATTTGACTTTAATGAAATGTGAAAAAAAGCGTGCACAATGTCACGTTTTGGTGTGTAAAGAGGCTAGAAACAAGAAGTTCTCAAGCTGTCATGTAAAATAATGCGTAAGACACACTTGGAGAAAGAAATACAGGGTGAAGTTTTTATTTGAAATTTATACATTTTAGTGGACAGCATTCTTTGATTGCTTAATGTAAGGTAATGTAAGGCTACATAATGTGCAGATAAATAGTGGGCTACTTCTCACATAAACAAACCATCTAAAACAAGCAATATACAGATTAATGAATACAGAGTGCAACTGTGTGTGGTGGCTCACATGGCAAACACTACGCAACTCGGACACTTTTTTAGGTACATGTTGCTACTGCTGGGTTGGATCTCCTTCTGCCTTCAGAACAGCCTTAATTTTTTATGAGGTGCTGGAAACATTCCTCAGAGATTTTGGTGTATATTAACATGGTAGCATCACACTGTTGCTGCTGATGTGTCAGTTTCACAACATCCATGATGTGAAACGCTCACACCTCTCCACCAAATCTCAAATATGCTTTACTCCACTGAGATCTGGTAACTGTGGAGGCCATTTAAATACAGTGAACTCATTGATATGTTCAAGAAACCAGTTTGACATGATTTGAGCTTTGAGACATTGTCTGGTATCATGCTGGAAGCAGCCATCAGAAGATGCGTGCACTGTGATCATAAAGGGATGCACATGGTCAGTAATTATATTATATATAGTGACCAATGAGTGCACATCATGTATGCAAGTGAGCCTTCAGTGTATAAATCTTGTTACTCGTCAGGTATGTATGAGTGTGATAGCATGAGGATAGAAGCTGCTGTATCTGGTAGTTTTGGTGTAGACAGCTCTTCAACCTAGGCTGGAGGGAAGGTGAAAAAATCATGTACAAGATGTGGGATGTCTGTAATGATGAATTTTTTTGGGGGGGGGGGTTCCTAGATTATACCTTAAGCACAGGTGATCAAATGTAACACCCCCCGCCCTTCCTTGCTGCTCTGTATGCTGTAGTCAGTTTCTGCACTGCTTTCTGGCTGCGCAGCATCAGAGTATGATGGATGTGCACACGATCCTGATTGCAGTGTAGAGCTGGCTCAGCAGCTCCTGTGGTAAATCATGCTATGCAGTCCAAGTTCATGCGAATACAATCTGCTTTTCAAAACAGTCCATGAAATGTGTGAAAGCTGTTCTGGGAAATGTTATTCAGTGACTGCTGTTCTGGAAACTGTCTCATAAACGATGGAATGAGCGCTCCGTGGTCAGTATCTGGTTGACGATGAAAACATAGTCCTTCAAGCTTAATTCTGCATGGCAAGTGTTGGTACTAAGTTGTATGATGAGATTTTAAAGCCCCCCACATTTTTCCAGTTAATCTTTGGTGAAGACTTTCTGCACTGCTCCCTTCCATGCTTGCTCTGACTGGCTGATGACACAGTGTTCACCAAATCTTCTGGTCTCTGCGCAGTCATATATATATTTAAAAATTATTTTTGAAATTGTACTTTTTGAAGTTGTACGGATCCGTTGTGTCAGCTGTCATTGTGTTTTCGTCTGCTCGAATCTGCTTTGCTACCAGCGGTATACCGGCAGGTATCAGTACAGTCATCTTCATTCACTGCTGCTTTCAGGTTGTGCCGATGTGTTTGTGTTTCATAAAAAATCTTTTCTTTTGTACTTTTCCTTTGATCAAACACAAGTATTTTCATGGTTACTTGGAAGCTGGAGGCAATGATGCAACATTCTGCTCATGCACAAATTCAGAAATTGGAAGCTCATTCTTTACCTAATAGACAACACTCTAGTTTTTCTAGTCACAACCAAGCGTGCCTGTACTACACCAGCGACTGATGTTTCTAATTAGGATGTGGTTACCTTTCCTCTTTTCCCAGAATGCCTTACTTTGCTGTCATAACTCTTTTTTTCTTCTCTCTGCAGACATCTCTAGCACTATATTAGGCTTTTTGTTTTGAGTTTTTCCACTTTTTTCCCCATGCATTTCAATGGTATGGGGTTCTAATTTCTAGTTAGTCATAATCAGAGGTTGTAGGTCCCTACAGAATATGCAGTAAAAACTCACTGGCTCACTTTTTCCAAAGTTTCCACAGGCTGGCTTATTAAGCAACACACAGGTTTTCACAATCTCTGGCAGGATGTTCACAGGGGAGTCTTTGACCAGTCTCCCTCTGGGTGATATGGTGTTCTTCTTGAGCCCACAGTGTTCCAGCTGGTTGTCAGCTGGGTGAACGGCTGATTTTCTAACTCAAAACTTAGGGTAGAGTCATCAATTATCTTCTAGCTTGTATGATTTTGATGTTTTATTGGTTTGTAAAAAATTGTGTGAAATGGGATATTATCAATATATTTTCATATCCTTTGGAGGATCTGTCCAGGAGAGAGAAAAAACAGCAGACACTCTGAGTAGTGACATTACTGATAGAGGATGCTTCAGTGTGTCGGATGGGCCTTTAAGGAAGCTTTTAAGAGGCGGTGGGTGCGTAATATCTTTAACACAAACTGAGGATGACTTGCTAAAAGCTTTTTAATCATTGTGATATGGAAAACAGATCGTGTCTCTCAAAGGTCAAAGGTATATTCAAACACTATTCCAGTCCTGTCCTGTGGGCCCCAAGGCATTACAAAGGCTGTCAGATGGATTCTCTCAACTAAGAAGCCGTAATGACAGGCCTTACTTGATCCAAGAGAGAAAATGGAGAGTTTCTTCCCAAACCATCCATGATGGAATAAACAGGTTTCTTTCTCCTGCTATGATGGGAGTCTGTTTGTTCTTGGACCCAGCCTCAAGGAGAGGAACAGCAGGTTTCAGCACTGCCAAGCTTCATTTTTTAATGCTGAAAGTCGCTGCTTTGTTGTGTGAAGTTAACACTGTTGTGAGTGTGTGAAAGGCAAAGTTGGCAGTAATCAAGCTACTGAAATCTGCCACAGGTCGACAAGCCCATAATTGAATATAAATATTAAATTGGTACTTATATAGCGCTTTTCTACTACAAGCTTCATTCACCCGGTCACACACACACACACACACACACACACACACACACACACACACACACACACACACACACACACACACACACACACACACACACACACACACACACACACACACATTCATGCAAGAAATCTCAAAAATTCCAGTCTCAGCTGACTGCAGGTTTCTTCTTATAAACAGTTCATTTACATCATAACTGAAATTAGCACCACTGATGAATAATGGTTTGTGAGGTTTCTTGATCATTAATATGCAAATTGTGATGACCATTGATCAGCAACCACTGATCAAACAAACAAGAACATCATATCAAGAAGACCCTGAGTAAATGTCATTATCCCAGCTGGACATGTGTCAAAGCTGGGAAGGCACCTGCAGAAACCTCCAGGTGATCCAGCAGAGAAAAAGGACAACTACTGCCTAAGTAAAAAATCCAGAGTGACGCCGTATCCATCAGAAGTATTGAAACAGCTGAGATGCATTTTGCCTAAACACCACGTCTCTGTGGCTTTCAAACCCCAAAACACGCTGCACCAAAAATTGGTCCACCCCAAAGATCGGGTCCCCTGACAAAAACAAGGTAATATAGTGTACGCTGTTAAGTGCCAGGAGGATTGCTGTGATTTATACATCGTGGAAACCAAACAACCTCTGGTTGATTACATGCCACAACATAGAAGAGCTAACTCGTCAGGCCAGAACTCTGCAGTCTATTCACACCTATAGGCCAGTGGACACTCTTTCAATGATGAGCATGTACACATTCTGGACAGGGAGGTATGCCGGTTTGAGCGAGGAGTCGAGGCCATTTACGTGAAGAAAGAAAAACCTCTCTGAATCAAGGAGGGTACCTAAGGGTACATCTTTCACCATCTTACAATGCTGTGATTGCAGGTATTTAGATATGTAATAATCCAAATAAACAAAGTGCTTTACTTGAACAAGGAAAGTCACAAGTTGCAGTGATTGTTCCGCATCTCATTTAGATGAACTGTAAGATTAAGCAAACTTTATTTTACAGTTGGCAGAATGATAAAAAAAACATGCTAAAGGGGTATGCCTAACCTTCCTTTTGTGTTAGCTTTCTGTTATCATCTCTTATATTAACGGGTCGGTTTTGACCCGTATATTAAATCAGCTATAAAATACACCAAAAACAATAAACTATCATCCAATTTGTTTCTCATCTCTTGGTTACCTTGTTAGGCTTCCTTATCCATGAAAATGTTGGTTTTAGTACTTTTGATGTGGGCCTTTGGGCCTTTTCTTTTTGTCAGTATACCCCTCAATTTTAATTAAAAAAAAATGGTAAAATGACAATCATATTAATAAATAAAAGGTTGTTGTGTTAGCTGACTATTACTGAGGGATATAGAACACGTCTAAATTAGTTTTATTTATTTTTTCATTTTAATATTTGTAACTAAAGTGACATCTATGGTGTTAAGTGTCAATTTTGAGCCATAAATATTTACATTCAAAAAAGTCAAAAAAGTATTTTTTCCAGCAATAGAATTATAATTGAAACTGAAAAAAGAAAAGCAGAACAGCTCATGACACAAAATATACATTTGCATGGTCAAATAACCAACAACCAATCAAACGAATTGAA
The DNA here is from genome assembly GCA_015108175.1 of Pelvicachromis taeniatus. Classification (NCBI taxonomy): domain Eukaryota; kingdom Metazoa; phylum Chordata; class Actinopteri; order Cichliformes; family Cichlidae; genus Pelvicachromis; species Pelvicachromis taeniatus. The sequence continues at coordinate 10,967 of VURO01044230.1, read as the reverse complement.
ATCAATTACCAGTTCCAAAGCTAAACCAGAGTAAAAGCCTATGTGTGCAAGAACATGCTTGTGTGTGTGTCTTTTTAGAGGCAAAAAGTGACACTCTTTGTGTGTTCTTTGCAGAGATATTTCTTGCAGGTGAAACACAAAACATTTGTCTTTCTGTCCTTACTGCTTGGGCAGACCTGACACCTCTTTCTTTTTGAATCAGGTGGCCTGACTGAGGTTGGGGTTTTTCCGGTTGGTGTTGAGGCAGGGCTGGTTGAGGTGGATGCTGATGTAGATTTTCTTTGTGTTTCTGATGACGAGGACTGAGTGCTGTGTGAGCGCTGCAGCTGTCTGACAAAGGCTGCAGCGTCTGGGTCTCGGGGCACCCGTTCCCTTCACCTAATGTGTGGCTTGACAAGGGAATTTCCCAACTCCTCAAGAAACAGTCTCCACTTGTTGTTTTTGGTTGAGCTCCACCCTTGGTGGATGTGGCTCCACAACACAAATGCATTACATGCAGACACATCAAGGATGTTGTAACACAACCATTGGCCATTTTCTGGTCATTTGCTGGCATGTGTATGTGGCTGTCAGCTTGTCCAGGTTGTCCACTCCTCCTTTGTTTTTGTTATATTCGTGGATAATTGTTGGCTTTTTGTCACTTCCTGATGATACAGATGTGTCTTTGCGAAGAGTAGACATAAGTAGCACATTCCGGTTTCTTTTTGGACAATATGAGACAACAGTGGTGGTGTTTGTAAAAGCAAACTTTGAGGAAAGTGGAGCCCTGTCCTTCACCTGCAAGATTTCAGCAGGCAACTCAGGTTTATTTTTCTTCACTGTTCCCACCATGGTAAGTTTCCTCTTGAGAAGTTCTTGTCTGAGGTCATAGCTGGTAAAAAAAATTGTCACAAGTGAAATTGTGACCCTGCAGTCCAGTGGTCATATCAAGGACCACATGTTTTCCTTGATTTTTCTCAGGGATGCCACTCGCAGCTTTGCCTGTGTAAATCCGTAGATTCCAGGCATAGCTGGCTCTTGTATCACAGGCTGCCCAGATTTATATGCTGTATTTCCCTGGCTTACTGGGTATGTATTGCCGGAAGGGACATTTTCCTCGAAAAGGGACAAGGCGTTCATCCGCTGTCACCTCTGGCCCCGGGTTGAACATCAGCGGAAGGAGCTGCACCCATCTCTCCCAGACATCCCTGATGGGAGCAAGCTTGTCAGATCTCACTCTGGTCTCTCTGTTGTCAAATCTGAGGACTCTTGATACCATTCGAAATTTCTGAAGTGACATTGTTGCCCAGAAAATATTTCTGTCTGTCGACGCGTCCCATAGACTATCAGTGGCCTCATTGCAGGATCTGTACACTCCAGCAAGAAGAAGAACACCAATGAAAGCATCTAGGTATTCCTCATCAATGTCTTTCCACATGTTGCCATGAACTTTTTTTCCTTCAAGGTTTGTCATAGTAATGGTTATTCTTTTTAGTGACAGTGGCATAAATAGCTCAAAACATGTCTTGATGTCACTGAATCTGGTCAGAGCAAACCTTGTGATTCCAGGGCTCATCTTGATGACATTTGCAGCAGCTGCCCTGCCGTGTACATCATGAGGTACTGAGCTCCAAAAGATCTTACCATTTTTGGACTTGAATCTATCAGCAGGAGCAGCTTCAGCACCAGTGACCTCCTCATCCAACTCATCAGATGTGTCTGAGTTTTCTGGATGATACTCCACATTGTCTTCCTCCTCAGAAACATGCTCATATGAATTGCTATGCTGCTCTGTGTCCTCTCCTTCATTTTCATCAAAAATATGATCCAGAACTTGGCTCACTGTGAATCTTCTTCTCATGTTTGCATGCTGCAAATTCTAAATGTGCTCTAAATGTCTCTGAAAGTCAAATGGCCAGTCAAGTGAGTGAATTCACCTCACATGTCTGGACATGCCCGTCTTTGTTTTATTTTTGTGCATGTATACTGGAAAACCACGCAAAATTAAAAAGCTCACATGATTCGGAGAGGAGCTGGCTGTCAGTGTGTCAGCTGACAGTGCAGTTATGATTGCAGTTTTGGCTCTAATTATTGCTTTATAATCATATTATGATAACTGGGTCAAAGCCGACCCTAACAACACAAAGGTCATAATTTCAACCAGAGCATTTTATAATTTAGTGAAAATTTTTTTTTTGTTTTATTTTGTTGAAATAGAGGTTCCTGACAAAGTCTTTACAACAAAGCAATAAACAACTTTATGTGATTCTTTCATGCATTTAAATTTTAAAACCGACCCTAACACAAGAGGAAGGATAAATCAGTTTACACATCATATTGATATGAGTACGGCTGTAATAACCCTCATGCTGTACAGAACCTGTGATGTCCAGACGGTGTTCCTCTTGTGTTCTGCTGTGAAAACCTTTGGATTCAGGGATTAACATAGTTGCCATGGTTTTCTCTCTTCTCTTATTTTTTGTGCGTGATCAGGACAATTCTGGAGAAGATGGGCCTGCAGGGAAAAGTCACCCGCTCACAGGCCAGAAAGAAATGGGATAACTTAAAGAAAATATACAAAGTACGTATGTGTGTTATCAAGAAGATAATTCTTAAGAACACAAGTTAATAAATGTACATTTACTAAAAGTTGTTGTGTTGTTTTAATTTGTCTATTGTCATTTTTTATTTCCTCTATCTTTAGGCTTGCAAGTATCAGGGGTCAGGAGAGGGAGTCAGTGGGAAGCCCACTGCTGCTAGTTGGTCCTGGTTTGCCCTCATGGATGAGCTGATGGGACAGAGGCCTTCCATTATGCCTCGTGTCCTAATTTCCTCTCTCCCAGAGGACACTCCAGGGCCAAGCGCAGCAGTGGGTGACCAAAACAAAAGCAACAAGGAAGCCAGTCAGCCATCCACAACAGGGAGAAACAGGAAAAGAGACGGGGATGATGAGCTGCTACACCTCATCAGAAAGGATATGAGGATATTTGTTGTGTTAGTTTCAATTTTTTATGTTATTGATAAATTGATTACAACAAACAATAATTGTCACTGAACTTATTTTATTTACAGGTATTTGAAACATGTATGAACATAACGCTAACTTTGAACAATTTTACACGGATATTTATTTGATGACAATAAAGTAAATAACAATTAAACAAGAATATTTCTGATACAACAACAATAGTTAAAGAAGGAAAATAAATATTTACAGCTATTTACAGTTGTTCACACTGGATTAACCTGAGTGACCTGTTCCTGGACCGTTTCTTTAACAACTTTAATAGATCACAGGAAGTCTCTCTCGGTGTTGCTGGATCTGCCAAAGCAAGATCAGACATGGATGGGGTGCTGCAACTGAGACCTGCGGTTTGTCTTTTCTGGTCAGCGAGTGGAGAATCACACAGGCAGGTCTGCAAAGAGAGCTTAAGGATGCTTCCTCCCACTGTCCACTGCATCGTCCATCCACTGCAGAGCTGGCTCAATCGAAGGCTGCCACACCACTAAGATGTTTTCAGAAATATGCAAGCAGGTGAATGCTATATTACTACTAGTATAATACTTGTAACTCTGTGGCAGACAACAGTTTGACAAAGTGCCATGTAAAAAAAAAAAGAAACCAAAAGATTAGATTTATTTACATTTCACAGAGTTTTAGTTTATATATTTTTATATAATATAATAAATATGTGTACGAATGACCGGCAATCATTCAGTCATTGAAATTATCCATGAGTAAGTAATTCCTAAATGCGTGTACATTAAAGAAAATTATTTTACCTGGATATGATTGTCTCTGATGAGCCTGAGGTACAAAACATGCTGGTGACGATGATACAGGTTTTCTAGCTCCTCAAGAATTAAAAAAAGAAAATGGAGCAACATTTCTGGGTCCATTTTAAAGTTTCCGCGCCTTGGCATGAGCGACCGGAAAAACCCGGAAGTAAAGGCGGAAACAGAACGATGGCTAGCTGCTCACTTCCGGCCTACCCGGCTTTTGAAGGACCCGCCCTATGTGGACCAGGTAGGTCGGGTCCTTCAAAGCATGCTACCCCTAAATTTGGACACAGCATCTGTTTTCCTCTGTTCCTTGTCGGTTCATTTCTGTTTTCTATTGCTTGTTATCCTCTGTGTTTTCCAAGACTCAGGCTCCTTGCTCCCAGTGTTAGGTTTTTGCTTTGTTTTCTATGTTCCTCATGCTCTTTTGTTTAGATTCTCCCAGTTTAGGTTTTGTTAGGGGTTTCAGTTTCTCCCTTGGTTTGTTGCTTTGAAGTATTTTTTGTACAGCCACCAAATAAAGGCTTGTGTTCAGTTCATACCTCTGTTTCTCTATTGGTCTGTGCTTTGGTCCACACCACTCAGCTCCACACTCAGCTCCCCACGGTATCAAGGCCCTTGCATGCCTTGATACTGTTCTTCTGCTGTTTTTATTTCTTTTTTGTTGAGTCAGAAAGAAAAGTTTACAATCATCCATTTCCACTTTGAAACCCTACATCAGAGCTCACTGTCTTAACATTTTCATACATTTGGCCTGCAGTGTAGAAAAAAAGATCTTTTCAAACACTGGTAAATTTGCAAATTGAATGGTGATGATTTAATGAGCCTGATTCTCCAGCTGAGCTAAATGTCAGTTTTCAAAACTGCAATTCAGCACTGAGTTCAAGTCGGGTCAGAGATCCGCAGCAGGGGTCACACAGCCATTCATCCCACCCCCTCCTGTTAGCAGAAATATACCGAAGACAGCACGTGATGGTCAGAGCAGAGAGACGTGTAGCTGGACATGGATCACCTGTTAGTGCTGCTGCTGCTGCTGTGGAGCTCAGGTAGGACACACACGCACACAGGCAAGCACGCACGCACACACACACGCACGCACACACACACACACACACACACACACACACACACACACACACACACACAAAGTTCAGTGTTTTTAAAACACCTTCTAGTTAGAATCCTTC
>VURO01044229.1:37404-53534 GCA_015108175.1 Pelvicachromis taeniatus | reverse complement strand
ATGGTTGTGGGTGTGTATATCTTCTGCCCATGGGTTTAATGTGGGTCAGATGTCAGGAGGCAGAGTTCAGGAGTCTGACAGCTGTAGGGAAGAAGCTGTTCCGGTACCCGCTGTTCTCAGTCCGGAGGCTCCTATAGCGCCTCCCAGAGGGCAGGAGGGTGAAGAGTCTATGTGATGGGTGTCTGGGGTCTTTGATGATTTTCCCAGCCCTTTTCAGACACCGCTTCCTGTGGATGTCATGTATGGCAGGAAGTGGTGCTCCTACGATGCGCTGGGCGTTTTTCACGACCCTCTGCAATGCCTTCCGGTCCGAGGCGGAGCAGTTCCCATACCAGACTGTTGTAAGTTGGTCAGGATGCTCTCAATGGTGCAGTGCTAGAAGTTCACCAGGATGTCTGAGGACAGGTGGTTCTTCCTCAGAGTACTCAGGAAAAAGAGGCGCTGATGAGCCTTCTTGACCAGCTTGGAGCAGTTGGTCGTCCAGGTGAGATCCTCAGAGATGTGCCCCTCAGAGAGAGGGAACTTAAAGCTGCTCACATGCTCCACAGCCGTCCCTTTGATGTAGATGGGTGGATGTGGGTCAGCTTTCCTCCTGTAGTCCACGATGAGCTCGGTGTTGAGCAGCAGGTTGTTTGTATCGCACCACTCGGCCAGACGATCCACCTCCTCCCTGTAGGCGACCTCATCGTTATCGCTGATGAGGCTAATAACCGTGGTGTCATCTGCAAACTTAATGATGGTGTTGAAACCAGCGGCAGGTCTGCAGTCGTGGGTGAAGAGGGAGTAGAGGAAGGGGCTCATCACACAGCCTTGTGGTTCATATGATGGTAGATGAGCGGTGGTTATCCAGCCGGACATGTTGGGGCCGGTTGGTCAGGAACACCAGTAACCATTTACACATGAGGGAACTGATACATTACATTATGTCCCTTCACAGTAATGAACTGTCATTTGTCTGTCATTTTCAACTGCAAACTACTTTTTCATTTAGTAATAGTAATAATTATAAATAAAATAAAACATTTATGAACACACGGTGTGAGTCATGTGTGAACACTGTTAAACTTTCATTGCTGGCCTATGTAGTGTGACAGTAGGACTCCTACACCTGCAGCAGTGAGTCATGCTTTCTTAAAAGTCTGCAGGTAGTTGAGGTTAGCAACCCTGCTCCCCACCTGTACCACAAGATGACCGAGTTATGTTTTTAGGAAAAAATCTAATCGACTGTGTTTTAGAAAATTAATTAAGAATTCAGGACATTTAACATGACCTGAGCAAAATTGTAGCACTCAGGAATGAGTTGATATTCTTCTCAGACTCCACATAATAGGAGTGACTCTTTCATTATAGCCCAGGTTGTAGACAGTGTCCTCTCACCAAACTGTCCAAGTTCCTCAAAGACTCACGTATACACCCATGTCTCATCCCCAATCTCTCTCTCTCTCTATGCCTCTCTCGCTCTTGGGCACACAACATTTACCTGCTTCTGTACACATAATGTTAGACAAGATGGATGGTCGAATAAAAAAGATGGCGACAAGGACAGAATAAAAAAGAGAGAGCCACACAGATGAAGTGAAATGCTAAAAATATCAGTCCCAGTCTGGGACCAAACAAACACACTTAGTCTATTCTTATACATTTACTGCTTATGTTCAGTTTGAGTGAAAGTGGAACACTTTCACGCATTTGACCAATATGTAGACGCTTATTTGAAAGTTAAAAAGAAAATTGTAATTTAACTGATTTTTGCATAACATTAAACAGAATGTTCCTGTTACTTTAATAAAAAAAAAACCATTTAAAATCTGTACAAATTAACATGTCTAGTGTACAATGAAACACTAGACAATGAACTGTAGATTTATTACATAAACAAGATTTTTAAGTAAAGATAAAGGTAACATAATCAACACTGATCATATTGTAATTACAAATCCAGTTAATGGTTTTTATAAAGAATTTTCACATAGAATCACATATTAAACCCCAAGTAATATAAGTAGTTTACTGCAGATTTAAGCTAATTAATTGTATTATAGTATTTGATCATCTTACTAGGTAATTATTAGGTAAATATCTTTTATTTAACATGAAAATGCACACAAGATTGCATGTTAAATATAAAATAACACTATCCATTTTCTTATCCTTTTCAGGGTTGCAGGGGGAACTGGAGCCTATCCCAGCTGTCTTGGGGCGAGAGGCGGGGTACATCCTGGACAGGTCGCCAGTCTGTCGCAGCGCTAACACATAGACACAGACAACCATTCACACTCACACCTATGGGTAATTTTGAGTTTCCAATTAACCTATCCCCACTATGTGCATGTATTTGGACTGTGGGAGGTAGCCGGGGAGAACCCACGCAAACACAGAGAAACATGTAAACTCCACACAGAAAGACCCCAGTGGAATTGAACTCAGGACCTTCTTGCTGTGAAGCAACAGTGCTAACCACTGTGCTGCCTCCCTAGCAGTATTACCATTAGCATTAACCAACACATTGAGTTCGTCTACAAAATTAACAGCCTTTTGGTTTGTTGGTTGAGGATAACAAAAGCAAAAAAAAAAAAAAACAGGATCAGTGGAAATGTAACATTAACTCAGGTGTGTGGATAAAAATCCTACAGTTTCCCACCAACCATCCAACTGCCCAATATACCAGTCACCCAGAGGGGGACCTGGTAGAAGACTTGAAGTAGTTTGCCAGTGGATGTAAGACACTTTGATTATTTTAAGGCAAGCCCTATTCTTGGGAAGTACACTAGCATTTAAAATGACTGACCTATCACTGCCCTCATGAACCCAATACAAATGTTGAACTGCAGCTAGGAGTACACCGGAGAAATGGTGCAGGATTCAAACCAGTCATGTGTTTGAGGCATAAACCAAACCACTTTTGACAGAAGCAACACATTTGTTTTTTGCACACTCCTGCTTAATTTGCAGCAAGCTAGTTTTATTAATGGAGAGTATGTCATCATCTTCTTTGCCCTGAAGCTCATACCATCTGCTGCATCACATACGTGAAAGAAAAGCACAGGCAAAACAGACCTGGGAGGACTATGGTGTGTGTGTGTGTGTGTGTGTGTGTGTGTGTGTGTGTGTGTGTGTGTGTGTGTGTGTGTGTGTGTGTGTGTGTGCATTATTTTGTCTCTGTGCAGTGTTTTGAAGTAAGCAGATGTTCCACAGACAACAGGAATTATACCCCAGTATAAATACTTGGTACCTTTGACTATGGTGATTAATGATGTCTAAAGTTATGCAGGAAAAAAACTGCAAATTGGTCACATGATGTTCTGTTAAAGAAGTGACAGTAGAAGAACTGAGTGACCTCGCAGCCTGATGATATGAAAAGAAAAAGAGAAATCCCGTCAAAGCTTTGTCTTCTAAAAAGAACAAACAAACAAAAACTGTTGAATAATGAAAACTAAAAGACATTATTAACACAGAGATGAATATAGCCACTGTGACATCACCTGTTACATTTCAAGCTGAGCATGAAGTCTCATGCAGTCACTGTCTTGGCTTTTTGAAACTAAGCAAAGGGTGAGTATAACTGAGAACCTGAGACATACTGTACTGTCATAGGTAATGACTTGTCAGTTACAAGTTACTAAAAGCTGGATCATATCCTGTCATATTCTAGAAACTAGAATCCACGTAAACAATGGAAAATAAAAGTTTTTTAAAATAAGATTTGAACTAGCAACTGAGACCAAAAACTAATCAGAGAAGTGTTTTCTGAGCGTTTGTGACTTTTTCCCATAGACCTCTTTGATACCAGTTTCTTTTGGAACAAGGCATATCGCCCCCTTCTGTCCATTAGAAGAAATACAGGTTTAAGGCAATTCTGTACTTTTCAAAGACTTTTCAAACTGTCTGTAGATGGAAGTTACATCTAGACAGGGTGTAATTATTACATGGGAATATGTAATGTATGTATAGCTAAACTACTTTGATCAGCGTTATTACATGCATAGTTACTTAGGTTACCAAATGACCTTTTTGTACCTCTGTCATAAAACTGCATAGAAGGCCTCTCAGATGTATAGAGAAGAATGTTGCATAGGAACAAATAAAATACTGACTAACATTTCCTCCAGGTGGAGCTGGCAGGCAGCAGATCTCTGAAGGAGCTGCTCACCTCCTCCTTCAACAGGGGCCATTTTTTTCCTTCACGTTTTCACACATCCAGACGATCTACACATCCTACACCACACAACTTCATATAACCACAGACCAAGTTATTGGCTATTTGTTATTATAGTATTTTCCCCATAGTCCCATTAGTCTTTGATTTCATTGTTTTACTAATGTGTGTGTGTGTATGTGTGTGTGTGTTTATATTTAGTTTTTTATCTAATGGGTCTGGTTCATCTAACTGTGCGAGTTATTTCACGGTGCTCAATAAATATTTTGTAAATATTATTTTAACACTGGAGTGTCCGAGAAGAAGAAAATAAGAAAGAAGTCAAAGTAATACATCGCAGTCCCTGGAATTATTTTTGTGTAATGACTTGCTGAAGCGTGACGGGGTGGTGGCCAAGAACCCACATTTCCCACAAAGCCTTGCGCTAGAAATACGGAAATGGATCAGGTAAGTTGCTCTTCTTAAAGTGAAGGCCATTTACCTGTAATAAACGTTGCGTTTATTGGTGACGTAATCTCCTACGTCCGAACTGTCTTCTTAGGTCGGAGGTATTTGCTAACTGAGGTGCACAACTAAATGTTTGTTCAGCGCGTCAGGTTTGGAACTCTGCGCGTTTCACGCTAACGGGGATACGTAACTCCTTACACAAGACTTCGTTTGGAAAATATGCTTATTTAACGTCGCCTCGCTTAAAGAGAACGGACAAGACCTACTGTAGCATAAATACGACTTTTCACCAATCTGGTAAAGATAGTCGGTAATTCGGGATACACAAAAACGTTTTGGCCAAGCAGGAATTTATTTATCAAGAGGTTTACGAGGTAAATAAAGAACTGCAAGGTGAAAAATTCAAGGGAAAATTTAGGCCTTTGAACTTTACATTGGAGACTTCCGGTGGCCTTTGTTAGCGTCCACTTGTCGCAGTCAGAGGCAAAGGTCTCTACATATTAAAACAAAGCTGCTCCTATGATGAAACATTTGTACCTGAGCATATAGGAGGTGGTCGCTGAATGCCTGAAGAAAATTAAGTGAATTCCTACAAAAGACTTGCAATAAGTTGTAGAATTGATCGTAACCCTAAGGTCCTTCGATACTGCTTTATGTTGTTGTTGTTGTTGTTTTGTTGCCCTTTAATTTGTCAGCTGCCTATGCTCTTTTCAGGTTTTGTCCCCAGAAAACAGCTACCTGTCTCCATTGGCATTTTATGACACTTGACAACTCAAAAAAAATTACTTTTACTCCATAAATTCGCCATTTACTTCTTTCTTTATGACAGGACACTGACTTTGCCGTGCGTGTCACACTCTGATCTGTCTCTAACCACCTCTTTCAAACAGGTGGCAGATGCAGCAGCGTGGCCCTTCATCTCCCAGCTGCTCCACCTCTGACTGCTTCCCCCTTCGTACCCTCAACACAGCTGCATGTGGAAGTGAGACTACGGCTGAACCACAGAAACGCGAAGTGAGTGACATTCAGAGATTGACAGGGGGAAGTCATGAGGCAGAGAGATAACTCCTACATGATGTTCAGGGCTGCAGAGTAGGAAGTGTCGTCAGTGTCACTGCAGCTGTGGATGAGGTAAGACATGCCGCACTGAAGCGTGTTTCTGAAGACTATCGGGTAGCCAGCTTAGAGCTTTGTGCTTCTGAAATTGAAGTGGTTTAGCAGTCGTGTAAATTATCTTTCTGATCTTTAAATAATCAAAAAAGATCGAAAAGTCAAGATCAAAGCTCAATAGAAGATTAAAAAGATACATTTATGTCTTCAAATAACCAAATTAGAGCTTATTGGGCAGCGCCTGGATATAGAAACAGTTCTCTGCCCTGCCGTCTCTCGTGTCCTCATTGAGTTCTTTTTGCTAATTTAGCCTGCAGATCTCTCCAGAATGAGACCGATCGTGATCTTCTATGGATTCTACCTGCTGTGCTTTGTCCTGGGTGTGGCCTGTGTGGTGTGCGTGTGCCTGTGGAACAGCAAATGGCGCGGCGGCTTTGCCTGGGACGGCTCGTCGCATCAGTTCAACTGGCACCCCGTCCTGATGGTGACGGGTCTGGTGGTGCTCTATGGCAACGGTGGGTGGTCTTCCAAAGAAAGCTCATGAGTTTCATTTCTGCTTCTCACTTCTCTTCCTCCTCCAAGCAGTCAGGCTGTATGAGTGTAATTACACAGCCCAGGTTTGGTATAGATGTAGTGTATAATTTTAAGCATTATTTCATGCGTGCACATGAGGTAACGTCTGCAGTGACTGTTTGGCCACAGCTCCGCGTTGTACAACACAGACAGCCATTTCAAATATAAGGCCTTTACTTGTTTTCCTGTTTTAATTTGTGGTCATCTTATAGCTGCTTCAGTTATCACTTGCCTGTTTAACAAGAATACTGTTACAAAACAGGTTTGTCAAGTTCTGAGGGCCATAAAAGTCACCAAAGCTCTGCTTAGTCAGTAAGTGAGGAGTTCCAAACCTCCTCTGGCCAACAGAACGAAAATCATAGAGACTGATTGGCTTTTGGCAACCTGGCAAGAAGGTCACTAAATGAAAGTTGTGATGATGAAATTGAAAAAGTGGTTTAACAGTGTAGGGAAAGCAGAAGTGACAGAAACAGTAGTTATGAGCCGCGGTAGGGTGGTTGGCATCGTTTTCAGCTTGTGAGTGTAAGTTGCACTCATGACACGTGCTTAAATATCACTTAACCTAGCCACCTGCAGTAAGCTTGGTGGCTATATCCACAGCGTGTACAGGCGAATCACACAGGCACTGTGTGATTCACTGCTAATTGCTGCTAATTAGTGACAGAGCAATAATAATGTAGAATTTCATTGTTCACATCAGTGAAATTCTACTGGAGCCTGTGGGGACTGACTCCCTTTTTGGAGGCAGCCTTAAGTGTTTTTTCTTTTGTTTTGTTTTATTTTATTTTAGGAGGAACACGGTTTTGGCTCATCCTCCATCATCAGGTCTTTAAAGCTTTGGTATAAGGAACCCAAGTTTTGAGCCAAGACAGAATATGACACCCAGCATTTCCTGAACCTCCCCTGCGTTCTCCGCGTTGATGCAGCTAGTGCACTAGCTGTTATTAAAAAAACAGTACGATTTAATGTGACCATCACATTTAATTAAGCAGACCATATTCAGTCGTTTTGTCTCGTCACTGTAGGAGCTGTGTTGTACCGCATCCCTCTGACCTGGGGTCAGAATAAACTCCCGTGGAAGCTCCTTCATGCGGCACTGATGCTCCTTGCCCTGGTGCTGTCGATCGTGGGGCTCTGTGCTGTGTTTGACTTCCACAACACCCAAGACACACCTAACCTCTACTCCATACACAGCTGGATCGGAATCGCAGCGACAGCTCTTTTCGCAATGCAGGTACTCAACTTGACAAGCTGACTTGTTTTGTTTTTAAGCAAATGACATAGATTTTTTACAATCATTTATTTCCTGCTGTGGCTGTGTGTCTGTCACTTATCTGTCTGTGTGGATGCAGTGGGTGGCAGGTATGGCGGGCTTCCTCCTTCCCTTCTCCCCCATATCTTTACGTAAACGCCTGAAACCCATGCATGTGTGGCTGGGAGGCAGCATACTGACACTCAGCATCGCTGCCTGCATCTCTGGCATCAATGAGAAACTCTTCTTTGTTCTGTGAGTGCAAATCTTCGGCGTTACTTTTGATTAAGTCTGTCAGGAACAAAAATGTAAAAAAAAAAAATGTTCCTCTTAAATGTCTTTACACAGGAAAAGCACCAATGCGACTCAGCCATACTCTGCCCTTCCACCTGAGGCGTTGTTGGGAAATTCATTAGGGGTTTTGATCGTAGCCTTTGGCTTGGTTGTCCTCAAGATTCTGTCCACCCGAGAATGGCAGAGACCCGACTCCAGGCCTGAGGATATGGCCTACACGGTGAGAATATCAGTGTGGCTGATACACAGTGGAGGAGATAAGAGAATTGAATTTAATAAAGCATTCTCCTAAAAAAAAAAATCTATATCTGCTTCATTTCACAGCCTTTGCTTCAAGAAGAAAATGAATGAAGGGGAACTTCAGAGCTGCTCCCTGAATTACTGCAAAATCAGTTCAGCTGTCACAAGTGGCCAAAAAAGTCTCTGTTCTGAATGTTGAAGCAGCTGCCTGTAGTGTGGGAGCACTATCTGTTGGTTTTTAGTTGTAAATATTTATTTGAAATTATATTTAAAATTGCCTTTCTGCCCAAAGAATAAAAAATATGACATCATGTGACATCTTCCTCCTTTATACTCTGTGGTTCACTTGTAGTAAAGCGGTCACTAGTTCAGGGTATTGAAGCCTGTGGTAATGTGTTGTAACTGGTGTGTGGATTCAGTTGCTGTTGTGCACTGATGGGGACCCTGAATTCATCATTGACCTGTTTTATTTAATAGTAACGTGTCTGTAATTAATGCACTGTATACCCACTATACACATGTGAAGCATCAAGGTTATGCAAAACAATATTAGCACTAAAAATGTCATTTAAAAAAAAAAAAAAAGAATTCATAGTTTGTTCTGTGAATCTGGAGGTCATGGATTTTTATTTTTTTTTAAGTCACTTTGATTCAGACCAAAATGTCTCTACAACTATGAATGGATTTACATGAAATACCACACATATTCATAGTTGCTTGACGATGTTGATAACAACCTTGTGATCTCCATGTGTCCCCTAGCAACAATTTTAGTGACAGCAACCAGATCAATCATCATGAAATTGCACTTCAGTGGTCTGCTCCCCTGTTATCAAAAGAAGATGAGTTTTTTTTATAGCCCCATGTTGGGACCTCTGTGGTCTTCCATAGGCATAAAAGCAAAACAAGAAGTGGGAAGAGCTGAAGCAGTCATTACTGACAGTGATAAGGTGGGTTGCAAAGTGGCTGTCAGGTGCACGGCTGCTTTAACAGTATTCTCTTTACGAGGTTTACCAGTTGAAATAACCCACAATGTGTTGTTTGGTGCCCATGCTTGCATTGAAGGGTATCAGCTGAGCCATAAAAGGATGTTCGGTGTAGCTGTGCTGCAAAGGAGTAAAACTTACAGATGTGCTGCAACTACTGTCAGGCTAATGCAGCCATGTGAGGTTTGGCATACCCTCTGTGAGATTTTCCAGTTGCTTTATGACTTTTTCATGTTTTTGTGATAGGTGCGTATGTTTTGTAGGAAAAACATACCAGAGAAAATTTGTGTTTGCTGATGAATACCTGGAGATTGGTAGAGTGCAAGTGAAACGTCAATAGTGCTTTACTAATGTCAAGAACAAAATCACCCATTGAAATGTCTCATGAATGGCAATGGTAGCAACGTGCTTTTGTTCCAGATACATTTTAATTTGTGCTGTGAGGTGCAAAACCTCTCAGCAATTCTGAAGCTCATGTTTTCATCCCTGTAACTTATATATGTGGAACAAACAGCTGCAGAGAAATATCTAAATGATTTAAAGTCCACATGAATGGATCTGACTAAATGTCTCCCTTCAGATTTGGGGCCATCTGCTTAATGGATTTCAGTAGAAACCATGGTAACTGCTACAGTCTTCCTCAAAACTATAATGAAGGTAAACAATCTGTCTCTCTTACCATGTGGGTTCTACAGAAACTGTTTTTGATTTGGTTCACACTTTTGTTTTAACTTTAAGCTTCCGCAAGGTTTATCTCATGTGTGCCTTTACGCCCATGCAAACACTAAAACAGAGATAGAGCTTATATCCTTTTTCAGACTCTGTATGCTATTGTTCCCATAAATTATAGAGTATAATGTAATGTGGTCCAAAGCCAAAATACAAGTTAACGGAGCATAAACACAAACTAGGGCCAGAGTTTGCTTTCCCAGTTCTTCTTTGCTCATCAAAGGTGTAAAATGCAGAAGTAGAGAGAAACCCAGAGGAAGTTGCTTTGACTGTGTGCATAACATAGTGTAGCGAGAGTTAAACTAATAAAGTACATAATTTGTCTCCACAGGAAGTCCAAAAGGATCAAATCTAATCTTATAAGGCTAATTTTGACACAACACCCATGCCTGCATCCCATCATGTATAGCTTTAAGCCTTAAAATCGTTTAAATGGTTAAGTTATATTTATGAATAAAATACATAAACTGCATTATTATTTTAAGCTGAATATATGTTTACTTTGACTGTAACGCTGGGAGTTATAACATAGAGTTTGTGGAGATAGACATGATTTTGGAGCCAAATTAAGGTGGATATTCTAAAAAGGCTTGTTTTAGGCACTTCTGTGGTGGATTCATAGATCATGGCCACAATCTTACAGCTTGGGCAGTTCTACAGTTTTTCTAATGTCACTAAACATTACTGATGAATTACTTTTTATTTTTATTCATTTATTTATTTGTTTATTTTGACTAACTTACATGACAAGCTCAGTACCACTGTAACATCAGTCGAGGTAGATCCCAAAGAGAAAAGGGAATAAGCACCTAAGTGTTTTCCACTGTGCTGCCTCCTTTGGTTAATCTCTACAATTAAAATAAATAAATTAAGGCAAGGTGTTTAACTGCACTTACAGCGTAATTTACAATTAAATGCTATTGTAAATGCTATTTGCAACTACATGCCAGCTGTTACTCTTCATGTGCTGCTTACTGTCATTACAAACATGGGTTACATTTCAGAATGGAATGGCTAGCAAGCAGTTTTATTTCAACTGAAACTACCCACACCTGTGAGCGCTATTTGGGGATTTTGCTCACATGTTTTGCAACATAGTTGCAGTAAATCTGGCCCCATATGTAGGCTAATATTAACCTGCATGCAGCCACATCTGCTCAAATGCAGGCACAAATCCAGAAAGCTTCTCTTTCCCAAAATTCTACTTAGAGATTTTTTGTATTATGTTAAATTGTGCTGTTTGTAGAGTTTAACCAGCTCCTGGCTATAGCTTCATAGTTCCGGACCTGAGAGTACTGTATATCGCTAAATCTCAACAAGGAAGTAAATGTGCTTTTTTTCAAGAGAAAAAACAATCTCAACTATTTTCTATTTATTACAAATTCGTTTCTTATTCGTTCCTATCAATTGTAAGTCTGGGTTTACTTGAGTCTGCAGTGCATTTTTCCAACACATTCCTGCTCTCACTTTGCCACGTATTCCTTTGACAGTGAGCCCTTCTTGTTTCATTTAACCACACTGGGTAACCCTTTAATATAATGTTCAAACTTGCAGGTTACAGCTCCAAAATGTCATGTCACAAAATATAACAGAAGGGTTTAGGTGAGGTGGCACAATCACAAGAGAATAGTTTGCTTCTCACGCCCTTCCATGATGTCACATTACAAGGCAAATGTCATTTTGTCACAGTCTCCACCATTTGTTAGATGCTTTGGTTTTGCATCCAGCCACAGAGACCAGCATGTTTACCCACAGTCTCGTGGTGAAATTTCAGACATTGACTTTTACTGAAGTCAACCCTGCATGTTAAAAACAATGCTAAAGAGCTAGAAATGTAATACCTGTGTGTTCTGACCCAGCATTGTATGTGACAAGTTGAAAACACTTTAACAAATAACTTTTCATAGGCTTTAAAAAAAAAAATCTCCATTCTACACACCTAACAGTCGCCTGAACCTGGGTCGTTAGGTCACGTCCCCCATGACACTAACAAGTCACACTGTCACTAGGTGGACAAGGGCCAGACAGCAGGAGGGTGACAGGCTAGAGAAGCCTGAACAGGGGCAAAATGACACCACAGTCCATTATGGATAAGCAGCATTGCGTAACCTAATGCTGTCAAGATGTGAGAATTGGTTTCTCAACTGCCAGACAGGCTTTTGAAGGGAGTCCCATGCTCTCGGTAGACTGAGGTAGCCTTGTTGCCTTCTGTTTAAGAGAGTTCTCACTATTCCAGAGGGCTTTGCTCTTTTCCCCATTATGAGTGACATCAAGATGATCTGTTACCCTGATAGTCTGCCTATTCAAGAATCTGTCTCCACTTATTGAATTTTGTATACCTAGTAATTAGTAAATTTGAATCCTAGGTTATTAGAGTCATGCTGGGAGCAAAAATGTTCACAGCATGAATTCAGAAATGAGACCCTCCCCTCTGGTTTGTGCAGTCTGATTTTTTTTCTTTCTAAACCTGGTTGCCTGTCGTGATGTAATCAAAGGACCCCCTGTTTGGTGGCTGTGGGGAGGACTCGCCTGTTTTCATATTTGATACAAGGTAAATAAAAGATTTCAGCCCAATTTCAGTTTGGTTGAAACTGAGTGGATAAAGACAGTTCATAACAACTGCAAAAGAGTATCACAACTTCTCTTGTGCCCCCCCCAGGACCCTCAGACTCATATAGATTGCATAAAAGCTGCATGACGTCACAGTCTCATGCTCACAATTGCTGGTCTTAGGATAATCATATGTTCACCTTGACAAAAATTGTGACAGGCAAGGATTATCACGAGCGCCATGACAACTCACTCAAGCAACAACGAAAGAAGGGGAAATGAAGTTCATGTCACACTGATCAGGATCAGTTACTGCCTGATGTGCCAGCCTACACTAACGCATCAGCGGCTGAGAGTGAAAGCAGTGGAACACATGATCATCAAATGACACATCTCACACTGAAAGCTACAAATGGCAGGAAACCTGCATTATCAAAGGCATGGCAAGTGCTAGACATGTCACATGAGTAAGGCAAAGCACAGAGTCCCTAGTCTTTCATCTGCAAGAAGTCTTATGAGTGAAGAGACTTCAGGATATTTCACATAGAGTATTTTCCTCTGTTTGCTGTCAAAGCAGCACTGCAGAGTCACTAATGAGCACTCTGGTTTATGTTGTGTGGAAAGAATGCTGGAAATAGACAGTGATCTGGTTCTTCTTCAGGACTAACACTTCCAGGTCTGCTAATGCTATGGTGAGCAGAACAGAACAGGAGAGAGTGCTGGGGAGGGGAGCACAGTGGAGTGTGACTGGAGGGATTGGTTGGCTGTAACACACAAGCTCTAATCTGTAGTCTACTTGCAAACCCACTGTGTGACAAAAACGAAGAAGCATAGCATAACTTTAACTTATTTTGTGTGTTCTACATGTGAGAAAGTATATTTGTAAGTAAATGTAAATAAGTCAATGAAAATGAATGTGTTACCTTTGTTGACATATTTTGGCAAACACACATGATCCTCTTTGAAACAGTGGCTACAGACAAACATGAGCTACTGACACGAACGACACAAGTGATACTTTGTACTGTTTTCCATAATTTAATTAAAAAAAACAAAACAGAAAGTGTTATATTATTTATTGTTGCTTCTCAGAAAAACAAGTGTTTTTTTGTTACTTTTAAAAAAATGTAAATGTTCCAATTTTGTTTATTTGCAGCACAAATAAACAAAATGTATTTGTGCTGCAAATAAATAAATCTCCCCTAAAGGGAGATAATCTGCTGAAACAGCACTATTATAGACTGGGTAACGTGTTAGGAATGAAACAAACATTTTTGATCAAATTTAAAATGATCCACAGAGGGCTGAATTAAAAGATAATCAGAAAATGATGCAGCAGGATAGTCAATTTGCCTAAAATGTCATTGTAGCAACTCAAAAAACTACTCAGTAGCGTGTTTGTGTGCGTGCCTGACACCAGACAGAGGTGTTCTTATTGGATTAGGTCAGGTAAGTGTGGGGGACGGTCAGTGGTATCAGTTCATTCATCCTCCAGAAAATCTTGCATAGTCTCGCCACATGAGGACTACACCAGCATAGGGTCTGACAGGGACAGCAAGGATTTCACTGAGATACCTAACAGCAGTCAGGGTGCCTAACCTGTAGAGGTCATTTTTAGGGCTCTGGTACTGCTCACCCTCTTCGTCTTTGCGCGAAGAAGCAAATTCTGGTTCTGCTGATTGGTTAAAGGCCTTCTATGGTCCTCTCCAGTTCTCCTAGAGCAGGGGTCACCAACATGGTGCCTGCGGGCCCGCAAGGACCACATGAGTAGCCCGCGGGCCTGTTCTAAAAATAGCTCACTATAACAACTTACCAGTAAGCTCCATCTATTTTTATTTTTTGCTGCTATTTTTTTTAAATCACAATTGCATTGGTGTCAATTTGTTAGAGATAATATATAAAAAAAATGGTTATTATTAAATATTAGATCAGCGCTAGCTGGACACCACGGAAAGAGTTGCCATAATCAGTGTCTTTACATAGATGAATATTCATCCATCCATCCATCCATTCATCCTTTTCAGGGTCGCGGGGGGCGTAATTATTAGTGATAACACATAATTAAAGTTAAATTGAGGAAATTTGTTATTTCAGAAGTGTGTGTCAAACTGGTAGCCCTTCACATTAATCAGCACCCAAGAAGTAGCTCTACCTTTCAAAAAGGTTGGTGACCCCTGTCCTAGAGTAACTGTTATAATGATTATATTTGTTTCAGTTTGGTGATTGTGGCTCATTGAAATCAGACATCCACAATCCCAACTTATTATAAAACATCCCAGGAGCAATCAGAAAGGATTTACAATATAGAAAAGTGTTCTGAAAAGTATGTTCATTTATACTCTCAGGCCTCATCCTCCAGTCTTGGCCACCAGGTGGGCTGACTGTTTGCAGCGGTTTGGGAAGCAGCCAGAAGCAGAAGGTCCTGGAGGTCCAAACCTCCTGGGTTAGGAGTATTGTATACTGTAAGTTGGAAAAATATGATTCAAATAAAATACAGTAGATTTGTCCTTCATTTGATTGATGTCAAACATGTAAACTGATTTTTTTTATTGCGATGTGCTGTCCCATACAAGCAACGCCTACAAGGACAAACAGACACATGTTGGGATCAGACCTCTACACTGTACACTGAGACAAAATTCTGCTGTGCAACTACTTCATGCTTTCTTTCATGCTTCCTCCCCCGCCTCTCCACCATAATTGAAAACAGTTTTCCACACGCGCTCATCCACTGTGCGCTGTGCGGGTCGGATGTGCAGTTTTTCACGTCCCGGGCCATCTTTGCTGATCTCATGGTAAAGGTAGGCGTCAGTGGGCGGTACCGACTCATTTTTGCATTGGAGGGAGTGAAAGTTAGAGAGCTGCAGCAGTAGAGGCAGAAGAAGAAAAACAGCTGACTTCAGGCTTGGTTTTTACGCACGGTGCCGCTGCCCGTTAGTGCAACTTCAGGAGGGACGGTCTTCAACGGAGAAAAGAAAAGTAAGTTCAGCCAGAGCTTGCAGTTCACGTCAAGAATGTAACTAACCTTTGTTATTGGGACTGAAAGCTTGCCTTGAAAGCTATGCTTACGCTTAAATTCACTGAATTAAGAATCGTTTTCGAGGTCTCAAAGTACTGAAATATTATTACTAAAGGGATTATTATTGTGTGACTTTGAGCGTCACATTGGAACTTTATGTAATATAAGTACAAAGGTGAATTAGTTTTCAGCATCTAGAAGCGTTCAAAGATTGTTTTCTGGCATTTCTGGCACGAAAGTCCATCAGATTAAATGATGAAGATGCATCTAAATTTGCAGTCAACATATGTGGCTAACATGTTAGTTTGAAGAAAAATTCATGCTAAAAATCCGCTGCTGAGTGCTGGGGTGTCTACATGCAGGGAAGCGCTCCTCAGAGGTTTAGCAAAGAGCATGAGAAGACTGGCTGACATTCTTATAATCTGACATTTTGACCTTTGCAGCCAATGCGCAGTTCCCCTCTAACAGCAGACTAGACTCATACAGCTACCTGCAGAAGAAGAAGAAGAAGAAAGGTTTCAGATATCAGGGTGTCCACTTCACTGAAGTTCTTGACATTTTTAACAAACGCGAGCCAGAACATTTCAGATCTATTGGTCCGTTTGATTAGAAGCCGCAGAGCGTCTGCAGCTTCACCCAGAAATAAACAGCAAATGTTTGTTTCTGAAGGTTGAAATAGAAGAAGTGGGCAAATGATCATATGGGAGGGGGGGAAGGCTGCTGTGTTCTTGTGTGTTGCGCCTCACCTGAACTTTACTGTGTCCATGCATGCTG
>VURO01044229.1:0-37384 GCA_015108175.1 Pelvicachromis taeniatus | reverse complement strand
GTGAGAGAGGGGAGGGGGGGGGGGGTTGGGTGTTTTTTTTTTTTTTTTTTGTCATCGCAGCGTTTTAGACTCACACATTGTAAGCAGACGCCAAGTCTGTGGGCTTCATTCCATCTGTTCATATGTGATGTGTGTTGATTCTAGCTTGTGTAACTGCTGCCACGTTACAATGAGGAGAGCTGAAGGTCTGTACAGTTGATGGATCATATGTTTTCTAACAGATGTTTTTTTCCAACAAAAGGACAGGATTTCTCCTGGAGGCCAGCTTTTCTTCACTCACAGAAAACTAGTGGGCGATCGAGAGAAACGTTTTACTCAGCATAAGTCCAATAAGTCAAATACAAATAAAAGAAGTTTTTGTACATTCTAATACTGATGGCATTATGATTCAGAAGTCTGTCCTAAAATGTTTTCATCTGCTGTGTTCCAAAAAAAGCCTTTAAAAAAATACATCACACAACGAAGAAACTGCAAAATGACAAATGTTTCTCTTAAAGCTGCATTAAATGTGTTTTTGGCTACTAAAGTGCTGTGAAAAAAATAAAAACGACCTACAGTACAATGACCTTATAACATAGGCATGTGCACTATTTAAAACTGGTAACAGAGACGAACCAACAGTAGATCGTATTTTGAAATAAGTCCAGTATTTGCTCTGTTTTTAGTCTCCACCACCTCGTGAACCAAATATTTTACTTCTGCTTACAGTCCTGATGAGATCTATGAGAGTATTACCAAACAGTAAATGTCTTCATAGAAACAAGAGTGGAAACCTGTTAAAAGGCTTCACGGTACTGAAGAGAATTATAATATTATTTATTATATTCTTATTCAAAATCCTGTAATTACCACACTGCAATGCAGCATTGTTGTTTGTTAGTTGCTTCACCAAAGTTTTTTCTGTGGACCCTTGTGGTTCTCAGACTGTAAAAGGACTACAAATATCATTGCAAAGAACTGTCTGGAACAGCCACATAGAATTGATTTTTTTCTCTTTTTTGCTTTTCATCAGCTCCAACCAAAATGCGGGTCATCCGGAACCTATATGCTTGCACTGCCATTCTATTGGTGCTATTAAAGCTGTCAGTTGCACAGTATGAGCACCTCGGCTACCCCCCAGGCTACCCATACCCAGAACAGGAAGAGTACACGGCCCCGCAGCTGGATCCAGACACGCCCAGGATTCAGCTTCGACTGGCAGGGCAAAAGAGGAAACACAATGAGGGCAGAGTAGAGGTTTTCTACAACAACCAGTGGGGCACTGTCTGTGATGATGACTTCAACATCCATGCTGCCCAGGTGGTGTGCAGGGAGCTGGGCTACGTGGAAGCTGTCTCATGGTTGCCATCTTCCAAATATGGGAAAGGAGAAGGTACTGCAGGATTTTTCTTCTCATCAACGTGGAAACAAATTAAACATCTATTTACAATATAGATGGCATGTCTGGGTGAACATGTTGTTGTTATAACCGTGTGGGCGTTATTTTTCCAGTTATGTACTACTACAGTAATTAAAGACTGGTTAACAGTTCACAGTTTTTGAAGCCAAAGTTTTTCCTTTCCACAGAAGCAAAGATTAATATCTATTTTGTCTCATCAGGACCCATCTGGTTCGACAATGTCCACTGTACTGGCAAAGAAAAGACTTTGGCACAGTGTCAGTCTAATGGGATCGGCGTTTCAGACTGCAAACACAGCGAAGATGTAGGAGTGGTGTGCAGCGACAAGAGGATCCCAGGATTTAAATTTCTCAACACTCTGCCCAACCATGTAGAGGTAAACTTACAAGGCCCAAAAGTTCTATCCAACTTTTGTATTTCATTGCATCTGTTCTCAGTGCCGTCTCAAAAGGTGTTTGTTAGCTGTGATCTGCTGTGTTTGTAGTTACCTTGTGGTGAACGTCATGTAAGCCTTTGAACCTTGTCAAGTAACATGTTGCTATCTATACTTTAACAAGTAAAGGCAAAAAGGACAGAAACCTTTAAAAATTGTGCAAAAAATCACTGGATCCAACATTTGTTCTTGTGCAAACAAAGTATAAGTTCTCTAGTCTTTAAATTAAATCAAATAGTTCAAACCTCAATCTGAGATCAGTTTTATTTCTTTCAGAATATCACAGCTTTACCAATTGATAAAACTCTTCCATAATAGAATAGCATTAGCGGTATGAGAGCTGCTGTATGACAAACTCACCTCTAAATAATACATTTTTCTCAGTTTTGGTTGGAAACAGCTCTGTGCACTAAAAGCCAACAGCCCTCCACCACTGTCTGTCATATTAATAGTCCTTTCTGAATAGCCTGCAGTGGAAGTGCGTTTGGGAAAGTCAGGAAGTTTCACTGGTATTTGTTAGGTGTCAGACTTAAAACTTTCATAGCAGTTTGACTGGAACCTTTAAAAGCCCAGCTGAGCATTGCTTTTGGGCCTGCTAATGGGCTCAGAGCTAATTGCCTCCACAAGCAGAATGTTATCTTTCTGCTCACCGTGCAGGCCTCATAACAGTGCATTCCAATGTTATGAGCAAACTGCAAACCAGAACTAGCTCTGCTTCTGTCTTACTAACCTTCTCAGTCAAGCTTTCCTTATTTCTTTCCCAAAGCAAATAGAAGGATTTTGTGGTGTTGATAATGAGCTTGTCATATGTGCTCCTTTCTACTACAGACTTTGTTAAAGTTACTATGACTGTTGTTGTGTCAAACAGAGGTGTGACAATGTTTTTTGGCAAATTACACTCACCAGCTCCATTATTACATTATTAGGTACACCTGTTAAGTCGTTCATTTGTTAATCACGTGACAGCAACTCAATGTATTTAGACATGTAGTCATGGTCAAGTCAAACTTGTGAAGTTCAAACCGAGCAGCAAAGTTAAGAAGAAAGGTGATTTAATGGACTTTAAAGGTGACATGGTTGTTGGTGTCATATGAGCTGGTCTAAGTATTCCAGAAGCTGCTGATCTACTGGGATTTTCCACACAACCAGAGAGCCCCAAAATAAGATGAATAGAAAATTTCCAGAGAAAATATTCAGTGAATGGCAGTGAAAATGCCTTGTTAATGGCATTTTCACGGTTATACGATAATGGCCTGACTGTTTCAACAGTAGGTCAACAGTAGGTCAACTTTGCACATTTGTACGTGCACTTTATGTTGTCTGTAAAAACTCGTAGTTCTTACCTAGCTAGTTAGTCTTTGTTAAACTTATGTTGTAATTTATGTTAGGTCTATCTGTCTTGTCTCTGCTAGTTTAGTGTTTCTGTTAATTTATGCTGCAAATTTATGTTGCATGTAGCACCTTGGCCCTGGAGGAACGTTGTTTTGTTTCATTGTGTACTTAACTGTACATGGTTGAAGTGACAATAATTCAGCAATTCAGATCTGTCATAAACAATATGAAAGCATGGATCCATCCTGCCTTGTATCAGTGGTCCAGGCTCCTGTAATGGTGATATTTCTTTGGTACACTTTGGACTCCTTTGTATGCACAAAGCATCATTTAAACACCATGTCCATTTCCTTATGACCACAGTGTACCCATCTCCTGAAGGTTGCTTCCACCATGATAATGCACCATGTCATGAAGCTCAAATCCTCGCAAACATGTTTCTTGAAAATGGCAATGGGCTCACTGTTCTCAAATGGCTTCCATAGATACCAAATATCAATCCAGTAGAGCACCTTTGGGATTTTTTTAGAACTCAAGATTCACATTATGGATGTGCGGCCTTCAACTCGGCAACTGCGTGATAGTATCATGTTAATATGGGCCAAAAAGTCTCTTTTTGGCCCATATTAACTAGTGGCATTTCAGGGATTTTGAGTCAGTCTGCACTCCAGATGGGTTAATTGTTAATCGCGTTAGTCGTGATGACGGCGTTAACGCGTTAAACCCCTCACACGTTTGTGTTAATTTTTTTCAAATTCTGCTCCAGTGGATTTTGACTTAAGTTCAATTGCTTGAAACGTAGCTTGGCTTTACATAGCTATCTCTAGTGGCAGAAAATGCTTTTTTTAATCACATAAGTGATAGTGCTCCCTGTAAAAACACTTTGATGTGTAAAGTTGCATTACAGGAGGAGATACATCTAAATGGCTGCCTTAAGTTTACAAGACTAAATGTCTAGGTTGTGATTGTTCAGAGAGCCCAGCTGTAGAGGTCTAGACGTCTCGAGTCAGATTAAAAAAAAAAAGAAAATCAGGCTCAGCTTTTCCACTCACTAAGAG
This sequence comes from Pelvicachromis taeniatus, assembly GCA_015108175.1. NCBI lineage: Eukaryota > Metazoa > Chordata > Actinopteri > Cichliformes > Cichlidae > Pelvicachromis > Pelvicachromis taeniatus. The sequence goes on along the minus strand of VURO01044229.1, from coordinate 33,162 downwards.
GAATCACATGGGCTTCAACGTGTAAAGCACAGCCAGCTGGGAGCCCCGCTCTGCCACACAGCCAGAGCCCGGCTTTATTATCTGGTGACTCACCAGTGCAGTGGCATTCTGGTGTTGAATGGCAGCTATGATGACCTGTCGCTGGGGATATTTGTGATGTGGGGTAGATGTAGGAGCACAGCTGCCTTTTCAGGGGATTCTAAGTTTATTACAATGGCTCTAACAAACAGCCAAAAAGGGAATACCAAGATAGTAAGCTAAGGCAGTGTCATTCCGTGAGGGCAAGCAAGGCAAACAGTACTTGTTTAGTGAAATCTAAAAATAGGCATAAAATAAAATATGCTAAAGTAAAGCGTTCTTTCTTGTTTTATCTCAAACAGCGCACTCTCGTAAAGCTTTCCTGCATGCATCCATCCTTTACATCACTGCCATGTTGTGGCTGCAATTGCCTATTGTCTCTGGAAGCAGAATTAATTCAGCTTGACGATGAAATCCATATAGACACTGTAATGGGTGTGTCCATTTCGCATTAACAATGTTTGAAGCTTGTCAAGCAGAGCAATTGGTTGCTTGGAGATGCACATTGTAGATAAACCTCTGATCTTTAATGGGAGACTAGTGTGCTAGACAAGCTACTGCTGGCCTTACTTTTACTCTATTGATATCTGTTATGAGCTGCACCTTGTGTGAAAACAGAGCTGGCATTAATTAGAAAGTAATCAAGCTGTCTCAGCCATCTCACTATAACAGTGCTTTCTCTTGCTAACCACCTCAACCAACATGAGTGATGTACTAAACTTTTAATAACTTGTTTAGCATTTGAGCAAAATAAGCTTTAATGATGGGGTGAGGGAACCCCGCCATGTTTTTTTTTTCTTTTACAAAACAGATAAATTGATTAGGTACTGGCTCCACCAACACTTTCATATTAACGTCTTGGTTAATTAGTTTGGTTGACCAATGTACAAAGTTTAAGCAGCTGTTTTGCTAATACAGGCTTACAAATATGTTAATTAACATTTTTAATTAAAGGTATATGACTTCCAGAGCAGATTAAAAGCTGGGGTGGTCCTCAGCCACTAAAAACCCATAATTTTATTGTAACTTTATTGTAGATTAAACAGAATATAAAGTGTTTAAAACCAGCTCAAACTGAAACGCCCACAGGCATAATATCAATCCATATAAGCTGTCATTGTTAGCTAAGAGGCTGTCAGGCCAGGACATTTTAATCTGGTCCATTTTGTGTTATTTAAAACTAAAGGAAACTTATATTTAATTTAATTCTACTTTATTTTTGATTGTTCATTTTTTATTTATTGGAGTGTGTGTGTATGTGTGTGTGTGTGTGTGTGTGCGTGTGTGCGTGCGCGTGTGCGTGCGTGCGTGTGTGTGTGTCTGTTTTTTTTTATCTTCTCATAGAAAAAAAAAGTGTTGCTTTCATTGTGACTTTTTTAAGACTAACAGAAAATATGCATCTCATTCCACAAATTTGTTCTCTGAGGTATAGATGGATTACAGAAAACATATATTTAGCATTGTGTTTCAGACAGCTGGACAGTAAACAACACAGAGGCACAGACTGTGCTCAGTCTGCATCTCCAGAAATATTTACAATGGCTTCTCTCCCATGTTTATGTATTCCTCTCTGGCATTGAGGAAACCTGCTGCACTTCAGTTTATGCAGATGTGACTGCAGAGGCTTTTCGAAGCCTAACCTGCAAATGCATTTCATTCCAATTAAAACCAGTTTCAACATCAGTGAGTTCCAGGGTTTATGAAATGTGATTCTTGGCGCTGACCATTGAGGGCTGCCTCATTTATTCAAGTTAGAAGAACAGTAATGCAGTCAGATTTGTCAGCCTACTTTTTTCATGTCCGCCTTCAGAGAGGAATAGAAAACAGCAGGTAAATAATGAGAAGATCAACCACTGAATCCAGAATATTCTGAGTTGTTTGATTTTATGGAGAAGTGTCAAGTGATGTGAAGACAGGCTGCACAAAGGAGCAGTAGGCACTCAGAAATAGGATTATTACTCAATATTGTCATGTTAGTCATTTATGGTGTAAATGTGCTGGTAAATCATTGCTAGCTATTGAGACAGGAGAGAAACAGGTTGTGTGATTTTGAAGTGATCTTTATGATAGAACACTTCTCAATAAAATATTAAATCAAATATTAAATTAAATTAAAGTCCATATAAAATCACAAAGGTTTGTAATCAACGGCTGGCGCTTGATGCATTTTTGTTTCACACTGACATCATCTGAAAAGTTTTCATAGGGATCTCTGCAGTCCTGCGTCCACAGGGATTAATATTGTAAGTAACAGCCAGGTCCTGCTAATCAAATACACTTGATCTATAAAAGAAGCAGTTTTGGCAGTTTTCTGGTCTGTAGCAAGCCATGAGTGGGGGTCCCAGCGACTTCACCCCAAGGTTAGCATGCACAATGACAGGAGAAATTGTAAACAACTCTAGAGCTACATCTCAGACTCTACTAGCCCCAATTAGCATTTTAAATGTTAAAGGTAATGTAAGTATGATTAGAAAAAAGAATGAACAAGTATGGTTTGCTTGGAAGGGTTCTCTGAGCAATGTCTTTTGGACAGACAAGAGCAAAGTAATGTTGTAATGTAATGAAATGTTTGACCACAATGCACAGCAGTACATTTTAGAAAATCAAACACAGCATATCGGCACAAATACTTCATGCCAACTGTCAAGCATGGTGGTGGCTTCTTCTACAGCTACATCCACTGATCAGCTGGCAGTCATAGACTCCACCATGAACTCCTCTGTGTACCAAAGTATTTAAGAGGCAAATACAAGGCCTTCTGCGTAACAGCTAAAGCTGCCCAAGATTGAGTCATACAACAGAAAAATGATCCCAAACACACGAGCAAATCTATAACCAAATGGTTGAAAAAAACAACCATTTTGTTGCTACAGTGACCCAAAGGCTAGACTTCAACATGATGGAAACATTGTGGTGGGTCCTGTGCATAAATGAATACCCACAAACCTCAATAAATCAGAGCAATGTTGTGAAGAAGAGTGGGCCAAAATTTCTCCACAATGATGTCAGAGATTGATAAAATTGTATAAAGAGTCCCTTCTTTGGACTGTAGACCTTTGGAATGGATTAAAGTTCCCCTGATTCATAATTCTAAATAATTTTTTATGGACAATGGTTAAAATATATGTGTGCGATTTAAAAGTGGTCTGGTGTAGTGAACACATGAACTTCTCTCCCTGTACTCTTCTTGTTTAGCTTACTAGCTTACTTACTAGAGCCTTGTATATACTCTCCACAAGTCTCCTGGGATCTGCTCAAATCGGACTGACATTCATCATCAGCGTGTGTGTGGATGCCTGCGTACCTGCCTGTCTTGTGTGGCATAGACTTAGTGCACTGAAATATAAATTCTTCACAGATAACTAATGGCAGCACAGTAATGTTTGTGTGGGCTCTCTCCTGCTACTCTGGCTTACTCCCACAGTCCAAAGACATTCAGGTAACAGGTTTAGGTTAACTGGTGACTCTAAATTACGACAGGTGTGAATGTGAGTGTGAATGGTTGTCTGTATCTCTGTATCAGATTGTAACCTGTCCGGGGTGTTCCTTGCCTCTCGTCTTATGGTACGTGGGATAGGCTCCAGGCCCTCCCCCATGACATTGATAAAGATAAGTAAAAGAGAATGGATGGATGGACAACTAAGTGGACTTCTTGTGCAGATACAAGTATAGTGAGCTCTAGGGGACATATTTAATTAAATTGTCCCTGTAGGGACATAAATAGACCTTTACTATACCCCTTTTTATAGAAGTTTAATACTATAGTCATTAATATAGTTAACATAGAAAATATTAACTTTTTTTTCTGACCTATGATTTTTGACTTGCGATGTCAAGAAAGAAAATAGAAATCCATACATCTAAATTCTATAAGTGAAAGATTCCCTTCTACTTACTCAATTAAAGGTTGTCTGGGGGTTGAAGCCGATCTGCCTTTTATGGAACAGGTAGTCTATCGCAGTCTGCAGTCTGTTGACAACCATTCGCACTCACATTTACAGCTATGGACAATCTAGAATCACCAATTTCCTTAACCCCACTAATTGCACGTCTGTGGGAGGACTACGGCAGGAAGGAGTACCCAGAGAGAGAGCCAGGACCTTCTGAACCTTCAAATCCAGAAGGTACTAGATTCAAACCAGAACTTCATGCTGCGTGGACAACAGCGCTAATCATCACATCACTGTGCTATCCTGATTTTCTTCACCTTTTCAGTTTTTGTACCCACAAGCCTTATGGATGAGACACATCAAACATTTAAGAGCTAGCTATGTTGACATAACTTAATATAATCTGTAATCTTACAAACACCTTTGCCAGTGAGGCATTAATGATGAATTTTGAGTACAGTTCATATATAGTGGCGCTTTCTGTGAAAGAAACCGATTTCGGTGATAAGATGCCTCTAAGGCAAATGCTGCTTTGCTCTGTTAGTCTCTGTTATTCTGACATATCTTCTCTGGCTATCGTGGTAGAATAAGCAGGGAGGAAATCAGAATTTGGAGATTAATACAACCAAAGCCCTTTTCTGTATTTCTATTTTCTCTTTTACACCAGTTTTAGGCCTCTCACTCGCTTTCTCTATGCTGTCTTTCTACTAAGAAGATTACAAGCGTCCATGAAATCACCACAAGCAGAGTTCTGAGCTCCCATTTTCCTCTGTTTAGTCATTTTTTCCCCCTCTGAGCCCTTGAGGTCAAATCTCCCACTTTCCTTCCCTGTAAACCTCCATCCATGTCGTGGTTCAGCGCCATAAATTGCTTCCTTGTTACCCCTTCGGCATGTTTGTACTATGGATTAATTCGTGGCTGCCCTTTGTGTCACAGCCTCAAAATTATTTGAACCGTTTCATTATTTTGCTCACACAGCTGGTAGATGTTTCTGCAGTGACGTAAAGGTTTTCGCCCTGAGGCATCACATTCTCACAGAGCATCTCAGGAGGATGTTTAGCCTCTGCAGAGTTATAAATTAGCCGCGCTCTCTCTGAGATCAGTGTAAACAGACCCTCTCACGTGCAGGGGATTTTGCTTTCACAAAAAAAAAAAAACCCAAATGATTTCACGTGTAAGGACATCGATGTCTTTTTGTTGTGTTCAGACGGTACAAAGCTAATTTACAAGGCACTTGTTGATGTCAAAGAAAGGCATGTTTGATTGCTCTCTGTTTTAAAGTTTTCCTCGTCATCTGCAGAACAGATTTGTCACATTTAATGCGCTGCAGATTTAGTCTGCCTGTTTTAACACTGCTCTTTTTCTTCCTCTGTATTATAACGTGCAAAATGTGTCACATAAGAAAAATACATTTGCTGTCAGAATAGAAGGCAGACTCTGTTAGATAGTCAGATATACACATAAACTTACGAGTTTCCTGCTGTGTCACTTGAGCATTGCAGTGGCTTTATTGTCTCTTTGCAGAGAGTGGCAGAGGAGCATGCCATCTACTAATTGGAGGGTTGGTGGTTTGAACTCTGGCTGCTTCAGTTTGCGTGCCACATTATCTTTGAGCTCGATACTGAATCCCAAATTGCTTTAATGCTTTACTTGGAATGTGATTGTTGGATAGAAAGCACTTAGATGTCACCTTGTGACTTTGGCAGTCCCCTGCATCTATTTTATAGCAGGGTGATAAACTGGATGCGTTTTTTTGTTTTTGTTTTTTTTAATGTATTTGTGTGTTCTTGACCTAAACACAAAAAACAGAAAATGATGAAACTACTTATGAAGTGACCTTCTACAGCTGGGTATGTTGTCTCAAAGTTTGGGCAGTTTTCCAGTGCAGTGACATTAATTCTCTTTATTTGTCTTCATCAAGTACTGTCAAAACCTTACATATTTACATAATTTCCTCATTATGTACACAGCAGTTGCAAGCTCATTTATATGAGTCTCAATGATATTGTTGCATCTTGTCATCCTGAGTATGGATATAGCCATATAGCCTCAGTTCACAACAACAGTCACCTCAATACCTTATACTGTAAAGGTAAAGACCTTACATTATTAGGAGAAAACCTCAAAATCAGACGATCCTGTATGAGGAAGCACCTCGCAACATCATGAAGGAATAACTCTCTTTTTGGAGGATGTATTAAAGTTTAGGTGATGAACCAAAATCTCTGTTGTGTGTCTGTGCCACGCAGCAGCCACCCATTAGTGTGGAAGTGCCAAAAACTGCAGTTCCTCAAGTAAATGTTCATACTCTTGTGCTAAAGCACCAAACTGCTCATAAAACAACAACAACAAAAAATACTTTGCTGCCGACATAAGAGACTATAGATATAATTGCCTGATGGTTAGAAAGAAGAATGTACTGCACTGACTGCTGCGTTCAGTAAAAATAGCCCAAAATTTGTGTTGTGCCGGCTGCTGCACTCAGTCTGTACTATGTCCTGGTCCCAATCCCTGTCATTCTTCATTTCTATTGGTGGCTTGAAGCAAAAACAATATAAAGATGGAAGTACCTACCAAGACGTCAGCCACTGTTTTGAAGCCTCAACATTAGTGTTTCTACCATCACCATCTTGGTTTCAAAAACTTCCTAATCACAAATCTTTAGCTTTTAAATCCCTCATTTTGAAACATAGTATGGCCAGAATTTTAAACAGACTCAGACCTCAGACCTCTGAGCTGTATATGAAATCCTAGATTTTTGATTGTGTCTATGACGCACACATACAGGTGCATGGATGAAGCTTCCTAACCTGGTTTGCAAGCATTAGTTGATAACTTATCCCTCCATCCTGCCATCTCTCTCAACTGTAACAAAAGTAACAAAACAGTGAAGCTCATTCCACAGACTGGTGGCCGATGCTGTGGTTGTCTTTCTTTCATATGCCGACTTTAATGAGCATGTTGGCAATGTAGCTTTTTTGTACTGTTATCAGACTTTGGTAAACATTTTTTAAAAAGTGTGATATATCTGGTCTAAAAATACTACTTTCCAAAGCACCTTTCAGGAATAATCTTAAATTCATGAAAGAAAAAGAATTTAACATTGAGCTATACAACTTTTGGCTAACTCGAGTAGCATTATAATTAGAAATGCTATTTAATTAAAACGACAGTGTGGTTTAGATATGCTTGCATTTGACGGGAATTACATTAAAATGGGTAACTCCCACTATATGCTTGCTCTTGAAGTTCCACAGTGGCTAGATTATTTTTAGCAGGTTGTGCTTTGTTTGTTTCAGTGGTAACTGTGTATGTAAATGATTGCTTTTGGGCTGGGTTTATTTAATCTGTTGCACATGCACAAACAGGGAAATGATCAAAAAACTAAACACAAATTTTGAATGGTAGTACAGATACATGACCAAGGAGGTGGTGGCGAATTGGTCTAAATGGCAGCTTCCATTAGGATTGTCAGACTCAAATATCAACATCTGCCTTTCTGTAAACAGAAACCAGAGCTGAGAACTTTCACACAAGATGAGACAATGGATTCCTCCGAGCCAACTCCTTGTACCCAGCAATCATTCCCAAACGTGCCTTCATTTTCCACATTTTAATGTCACTTCATTTTAGAGCTATATAAAAGGGCTTAATTTCCATTCAATCATTGTCTTTGTCATTTACGCCCCAGTATAGCTCAGTTGTCATGACTGTGAAACATCTGTTTCCAGTTTAGTTACAAAGGTTCTCTTTTAATGGAGGAATTGCACACTACAATGCAACATTCTCTGGATTCCGTAAAACACCAACTTCTAATGTTCGTATTTACATTCCAGCTGGTGGAATACCGATTTTGAACAAAAGCTGGCTATTAATTAAACACGTTTCCATGTCATCACCCAGATAGTGACTTGTAAAAAAATGTTGAGAACAAAGGAATGTCTCAAATGAAAGGCTGTTCTCCACAACTCTCAGAAAGTGACGTTACGACTAAATCCTAGCCTGCCAATGAACCCTTGGTATTTCATGGTGGAAGTGAAGTGATTTCTGTGAGCAGAGTCGCTAAAGACCTTTATTGGAGCCATATGTTTCTACTTTCTATGCACTTTGTTGTTTCTTTCAAAACCAGTCTTTATTTCACTTTGGGCTGAAGTTAAACTATGTAGTAACTAAAATTGTTGTGTATTTTGTACTCACACATGATTCTGTGTAAGAAAATGTAACTAAATAAATGGTGGTTATATTTCTTATGAGCCAAACCACAACAAAACCCTGTTGCTCGAAAGACTACAAGCATGTTAGGGATGGTATGCGGCAGCACATCGACAAGCACGCTTTTTCTATTTTTCACCTCATCTGTACTCACTAGTGCTTACCTGAAGTATCTCACAAAGCCGTTTTACCCTTCTGAAGATGTTTCAGTTCAGTCATCCGGCTGGTACAATTTTGTCCTTGTTAAAGTGTCTCAAGTTTTTACACCTCACAGTTTCTCTCTAAACTCATTAAACACAAGAAGTGACTGTTCCTTACTTATGAGGTGTTTGACAGTGCCCTGCTCTCTAAAGCTTCCATTTTGGAAACTGTTTGCAAAAAATCTGGAGATTAAGAGCAAATTCACTAATTCTCAATTTTGAAATATTATTGCTACTGGGAGGAAGGAGAATGTATTTGGAAAGAATTTATCCAGTTTGATAGGCTGTTTGTTATTTTAACAGTTGATAGACGATCTCTCTCTTACCTTTCTGATGTCATAAGTGAGAATTATACTTATCCAAAACACAGCATTTGTAATATTAGAAAAAAAAAAACTGGCAACCCTCTAAGACAGACATAGAAGGCTTAACTTTTTAAATCAACAGTGTCAAATACATTTAGGCTTAGAGTTCTCCATTTAGGGAATCCGTATACGGGAAAATTCCACTTAAAGGAATTGAAATAAAGCTAACTGTATCCCTAAATATGTCACGGGTGTCCACTCTGGCAACTGGGTTAGCTGCCGGCAGAGCCCACGGGCAGGTCACTGCAGCCCCTGGTGGCTTATGCGCCGCGGCTGCTGGGTGACCCCATGTCCAGGGCTCTCCTCAGCTCTTTCCAGGAGGGGGGCACGGTTGCCCTTTTGATGGTTCTCCTTGGGATTTCGTGCTCTGGGGACCTCTGGATGTCTGGGGCCTGTGACCTACCATATATTTCCAAGGAAAACACTGAGTCTGCTTATTTCCTGGTACAAATACTCCACTACGAACAAGCACTAAGGTGTCCTTGAGAGTTAAAAGCAGTCAAGATTGTTTAAATGTCAGTAAAGTGATCGGTTAAGCTGTTCTCCCAGGTGTTAAATTCAAGGGTGGCATCCAGAAATCCATTAAAATGAGGACTTACAAGGTTCAGTGGAATTTTAAGTTAGGCGCCAGCTTGCTAGCTTAGTTAACACTGAAAAAATATATGCCATGTTCTGCTTGATGTATGTCTAAAAAGTAAAATGTATAGCATGTCTGTAACTTTTGAGGTAAATGAAGATGAAAAACCAGAGTTTGAAGATGAGTGAAGTTATGCCAGTAGACACAATGATCTGCTACTCTAGAATTACAGATATTTTGTTGAGCTATTATAAACACAGCAGTACTTAAAATAGGACTTATCAATCTTGCAACTAAAAAAAACTGTCAGTTTTACCATCCATAACATACTGATGGCATTGAATTCAAGTAACTGCAGTTGGTCACAGAGGACGTACCTTCTTATTGAATGTTTTTTCTTTATTTTTTTACCATTTTCTACATTGTAGGTACATACTGAAGACATCAAATATATGAAGCAAATTATATGAAGTAAAGAAAAAAATCATAAATAACTTAACTATTTTAGATTTCTGAAAGTTGATGTGGTCACCCGAAATGGTTTTCACTTCACAGCTGTGCCTTGTCAGGGTTCCTCTGTGGAATTTCTTGCCTTCTTAATGAGGTTGGGACCATCAGTTGTGTTGTGCAGAAGATAGGTTGGCGCACAGCTGGCAGCCCTATTTGACAACTGTTAGAATTCATATTATGGGAAGAACAAATCAGATTACTAAAGAGAAACGACAGTCCACCATTACTTTAAGAACTGAAGGTCAGTCAGTTCGAAAAATTGCTAAAACTTTGAATATGCGGGCAGCACGGTGGCATGGTGGTTAGCAGTCCAAAGACATGCAGTTAGTGGGGATAGGTTAATTGGAAACTCTAAATTGCCCATAGGTGTGAATGTAGGAGTGAGTGTGAATGGTTGTCTGTGTCTATGTGTTAGCCCTGCGACATACTGGCGACCTGTCCAGAGTGTACCCTGCTTCGCCCCAAGACAGCTGGGATAGGGTCCAGCACCCCCCGTGACCCTGAAAAGGAGAAGCAGAAGCGGATGGATGGACTTTGAATATGCCCTTAAGTGCAGTCACAAAAACCATCAGGCACTATGATGAAACTGGCTCCACTAAGACCGCCCCAGGAAAGGAAGACCAAGAGTCACCTCTGCTGCTGAGGATAAATTACTAAGTTGCTAACATCTGCGCTAGCATAACATTAGGCATTAGGCATTAGGCAATGTATTTTACAGAGTTGAATGTGAGGGGTAATTGTATGTAAATTCGATGAGAATTCTTTGAGACGTTTCCAAACATTTCCAATAAACGTGCCCGACACACCAAACGGCACACAAAGCTAATGAGTAGCTGAAGACGATAGAAAATGTGGCAAAGTTCAGAGCTCAAAAAGGATTTATTTATAAATTTGCATTCACCAAATCACTGATTCAAAATGTTCAATTTCAACGTGACAGAATCGCGTACCTCAGCTTTAATGTGCTGCCAGTGCTTTATTATACGACTCAAAATTTCCACCAAACCCTCGTTGCCTGTCTCATTCCTTTACACATGAAAGCTGCAAGAGGAATAGCAAATGGTAAGAAAAAGCAAACAGATTACAGCCCAGAGTATAGCAACATTTTTGGCATTTTTAGTCAAAAAATGTTATAGTAATAAATACAAAAAAATGCATTTCACAACCCCAAAGTAGCCTCTGTGAATCCTGTTTTCTGTACGACTTGTCCAACTAATGACAGTTCCATCTGTGTGCTTTTTCTCTTGCACAAGCAAAAAGTCATGAAAGGTCTTTTCCCCCCGAGAGGAACAAAACAAGAAACACATGTTAAAAATCTCGTCTTGTATTCATAGTGATCTTTGTCAGTGCCTCTGTGTCTTGTCCGGCTAAAACTTTATTTTAGCCTCTATTTACTTGCTCATTTGGTTTTTTTGCATAACCACAAACCAGTCATGTACTGTATAGCCACTACGTCCAGACAAGGTCACCATCACCACATTTCCAGTCATTATCTTGTTTCATGATTTCAGTCTTTATACAGTTTTATGTCCTCAGAAGCTGAGACATCAGTGCCTCGGACCAGAGTGATTAATGTGGTTATCTTTAGCAGTAAAAGGAGTATAGAAGGACCAGTGATTTGTAGCTTTAACTCTGGCAGCATCTGCCCTTCCTTGGAGGCAAGTACTAATTGAGGAAACCCTCCTTTATCATTATTTGATGTCTAGGTTATTCTTGGCTATGTATAAGAGGAGTCTGTTGAGTTAAGCAACATGCTTCCCTTCCAGCCAGACTGAACTCCCTCCCCTTAGGCTGCACTGTCACGTAGCACAAGAATGTTGGTTTGGTTTATGGGAGAGTGAGATGTTTATTTAATCTCTAAAGAAAAAAGACGAGATAATTTTTGACAGTCTTTCACCGCCTGTAGGGTTTCAGGGCACTGTGTCCATTGTGCTTAGACGATCAGGGGACTCTTGAATGCATACAAATCAATCATTCTTCACAGATCTGTTGAAATTACAAATGGTGGTGTAAAACAATTGAATTGGTCATGGAAACTTTGGAAGTTTCTTCAGGTGCAGTCGCAAATGTAAACAGTGTGGTGTTTCATTTGAACCAAAATAATTTCCACATCTTCACTTTCTATGGATGTCGCTTGTCTCTGTCAGTGCAACGGTCCTGAATGGTGTACTATGAAGTACGTTCAACATAGCCAGGCTCTGTTTGAATCATCCCAGTCGGAAATAATGTGTATCATGACATTTGACGTTCTCCATCATGCTTTTAGCTTCAGTCTCTGGTGAAATACATCCATTAACTCACTACAGTTGAATTCAGATGTATTTTTATAGCACCAAATCACCAGGTGCTTTGTTTTGCATTCGTGTTGTATAATAATTAAGCTGGCAGCATTCACTTTTGCAGATTTCAGTAAAATCTTTACTGCTCAGAATAGTTTGTTTTCTGTTTTGAAAAGCAAAAAAATGTAGGCTGTACTCATTTAGTCATTCATAAGCTGCTTATTTGCTTGTTAACGCACAAGAGGAGCAAAAGGATGCAGACAAAAATGCGGTGAGATCAGCATGTCGGTATATATCTGGCACATTGGAACCTCATAAATATCTTCTGATATATCTCATCGGGGACCAAAACAAAGATTTTTCTAAATATGTTTTGTATGTGTCTAGTATGTGGCTTCTAGTTTCATTGGTTATCTAGCATTACATTAGTAGACACATCATGGCATCATCTATTTCCTATTTATTTTACACATGTATTAGTTTAAGCTATAAAGCTTAATGGTTGTTAAACAACAAGAGAAGGAATTTTTGTTCCCTGTTTATCCTTAAGTCACCTCACTAGACTTGGCACTGTTCTATCAAGGCACAGCTGTTTCCTGGGAGGAAGTGCTGCATTTCAAATAAATAAATGTGGGGAACTAATGTTTCTATGTTGGATCACTTTGACGTGATAGATAAATGTACTTCAATTTTGGCCATTGGTGGAGATGTGGAATAGGAAAAAGGTATCAGACATAAATATTTTGCTGCTGAAATAGAATAGTGACGATTATAATTTTACATGGTCATCCCTAAGGTAATAAATGTAAATCCTCATCTTAAGTTAACGACTTATTTATTTCCATAATAGGACTTTTTGTTATAGTCAGGAGGCTAAAGCCAAATGTTATGTATGTAAAAAAAATGGACTGTTGAGATAAGATATAAGGAAGGGTTCCTGTCTCATAAACAAAAGCTATAGCATTTGAAGTATAATTAAAAAAAAAAAAAAAAAGATCTCTGTGTGCAAAGCTATGTTTCGGGAACATTAACATTAGTCCTACAGATTTAGTGCCACAAATCTATGAGAGATACATCTGCATCTGGTACATCTGCCAAGACTCAGGTGCGACCTAGTTGTGTACCAGAGTACAGTCAGAGTGTACACCTCTGATTTGGTAGTTTGTGACCAATATTCACTCTATTTTCCTGATAAAAATATCTCCTTAGCAACTAGAAACACTATGTTTGCCAGCTAATTGCTAACTCTGCCTGTTGGCCATTTGGTGAAAAGCAAGTAGAGTACAGTAATAAGAGCTTTTTTGATGGAAACAGCAGCCTTTCCCTGTAGGGAACAGAAATAATGACAGTGAAGGTAAGAGTAGGCTGTAAAATGAAAACTGAAAGCTTCTAAAAAGCCCAGTAGCTGCAGAGATGGAGCAACTTTTTAAAACACAAAGTCCAAAAACAAAACAAAAAAAAAAATCACAATTTTGGATAACAAGATTGTGAATCCATATATTAAAGATATGTACATATCCCCCAACATACAGACACACATTCAAGCATACATTCTTTCCTATGGTCATAGATGCATTCGTGCAAACGATCCAAGCGTGGCACGATCCAAACCCAAAATTAAAGCACACATGTAATTTGAATTTGTCATGATGCACCCGTTTGAAATTACCCCCAAAATTCAAGCACTTTTCACCAAATGAAAACAAGGAGCTTGCTTTTAGTCATGCACCTGACAAGACTTGCCTTCTTCAGTCTTGGAAACTACACTCCTCTAAAGAAAGCGCTGCAAATGGTCAGAAAAATAGGTTATGTAGATCACAAGGTTGATTACACAATGCCATGACTATGCTGCCCTCTATTTATGCATGACAGAAAAAGCCTCCTTAAATAAAATACTTAACGAAAACTACATTAAATCACATATGATGTTCTGTCTAAGTTAGTGTGGTACTGTCCGAGTCCTGAACTGAACTGCTTGGGTCTGTGGCTGATGATCATGTAGACATGAGGCATCCGGAAAAAAGTAGCAGTTTGTTAATTGCTTCCTACTGCACGTGTACAGTACGCTGTTTGTGCATTTAACTGGGACAGACTAAAACATTTTGCCATGAAAACACTTTGAGGCTTTTGACTTCTAAAGCCAAAAAAAAAAAAGAAGGCTGCCAGCCACAGTGTTTAGGCTTAATAAGATAATTCACTGTAAAAATGTTTGTGCAGTCTGGGGTTTACAGAGATTTACAGCCAGTGCAGACAGAGCACTGCTGAGCAGCTGTACAGGGGGTAAGAGTCTTTGATTATTCATAATGTAACACAAGAATAGCTATTTTGAGACAGATGTGATGTATAGCTTGTTTATTTTGGGTTACAAAGTCTTTTTTTGACAAAAAAGAAAAAGATGGGTTTTTCTTCAGTGCAATAATATTTTTCTGACTATTCTAACCTTGTAGTAACACTCACTAACCCTGGGGTCCTCTATATGATACATCTGGCTTCTCCCTCATTTCCTGTCAAGTTGCCACAGCAGATGGATCGTGTGGAGCATGGATGGAGCATATTTGGCACAGATTTTACAATGGAATCTCTTTATGATATAGGCCTCCCATTTTGGGGGGCTTGGGACCAGTACTAAAAGTAAAGTAGCTTGTGACCCCATAGGCTGCGTTTGTGTCACTTCCCAGGGTAATTTCCATTGACCAAAATTATTAAGAACTAGCATTTAAGGAACTGTGAAAAACAAGAGCAGAAGTTAGTATCTGAAATCAGTTTGACATGATCTAAGTCAGTTCCTCAGTTGCCTGTGATACCGTAATCTGCAAATAAGTGTAATTGTACACAAGTATTATTGATGATCTAGTATTTGAAGTATCGCAGATGGCTGCCACTTCTTGGGCCTGATTTTGCTAGACTTCTGCTTCTTCCTGTTAAAATGAAGTTTTTCCTTCCCACTGTCACCAAGTGCTTGCTCAGAGAGGGTTGTTTGATTGTTGGGGTTTTCTCTCTATTATTCTAAGGGTTTTTAACTTCCAACAAAATGAACATTTGAGGCAGCTGTTGTGGTGATTTGGTAAAAAAAAAAAATATAAATCAATTGAATTGACTGTGTTACATCTCTAAGCCTCTTATTCTGGTTGCTGATTTCTAGAAAGGTATTCTTCCAGTATTATTCGGGTTTCTGAATATTCAGTGCGAATGTATAACATAATGACTTTGATAGCTAAATAAAGGCCTAGCTTTACATTGCTGGCCCTTAACTGAACTATGTAAAGACAGGCTAACAGAGCTTCAGTTAGCAGTGAGCATTGGCCAACCTATCAACCTGTGGCTAACTTTATTTGTATTCAGCCGGCAGTGTATAGGCTATCATTATATGTTGCTGAGATCTGGAAGTTTTTGGACAGATGTGTCTCCGTGGGTCTCTGCATGGGGGTGTAGTCAGTAATTTAAGCTTTTGCTGGGAGTGCTAATAATTTCACATGTGTGTTTACTGTGGCTGTTGCATCTTTCCACTTCAAGAATCAACAACATATATTACATGTAGTTGCTGTTAAAAAGAAAGATTGTTCTTGCTTTTTTGTGCTTCTTTTATTTTGTTGTTTGTTTTTTTAAATGTTGTTTCTCAATATATTGTCTACAGAATCTTGACATTCATGTAGAGGATGTGCAGATTCGAGCCATTCTGTCATCCTACCGAAAGCGGATCCCTGTGATGGAAGGCTACGTGGAGGTCAAAGATGGTGGCAAATGGAAGCAGATCTGTAACAAAGAGTGGACCCAGTTTAACAGCAGAGTGATCTGTGGCATGTTTGGCTTCCCCGGGGAGAGGAAGTACAATGCCAGAGTCTACAAGTGAGTATGTGTGGTCCTGGGTGGTTCAAAGAGCAGCTCAGAGTTTAGGCTTGAAATGACTAAATGGCACTTATATAGAAATTCAGGATATTAAAAGGTATGCCAGAATAACGTGGCCACTGTTTGAATGCTATGGGTGTTTTGTTGGGTAAAGAAAAAAAATGCATCTGCAGGAGACAGGATGACAGATGGCAAATGCTGATCTTTTTTCCTTCTTTTTTTCTATGCCACAAATTGGTAATTACATGTTAAGCAATCTCCCCTTGGTGCCTCACATGGATGAAAAATATATATAATTACATATATATAGATTTGGTAGATTTCTCAACCAGCACGTGCAGATCACTGCAGCAAAATTCATCTAAATCTCAAACTGTAAGGTACAGAAACGTGGAAGAGGGGCTGAAAAAATTCAAACAAATACATCATCATCACCATGTTTGACCAAATCCAACATGAGTGACAAACCTCAATGACCTCATTGCTCTGGCAGCTCAGCATACTGACTGGGTTAGAGTTCTGTGGAGGCTTGATAAATTTCAGGTTCCTACTGATCCTGTGTCTCCAACTCTCTGTGCATTGTGTATTTATATCTTTGTCTTCTTTTTGCTGCTCCTCTTAAGGGTCACCGCATCCTTAGCTTCCTGCTCTGTCACACCGTCCTCTGTATGTTTTTCCTCACTACATCCATGAATTTTCTCTGTTGACTCCCTTTTTTCTCCTGCCTGGCATCTCCGTATTCAACATCCTTGGTCCAGTACATTAAATATACCTCCTCTGCAAATGTACCATCTCAGCCTTTCCTCTTTAACTTTGTCTCCAAACTTTTTGACCTGAATCCCTCTGATGTGCTGATTTCTATTCCTGTCCGTCCTGGTGCTCTCAAAGAAAATCTAAGCATCTTCACCTTTGACATCTCCAGCTTGAACTCCTGTCTTGCTGCTGTCCTTCTGTCACAAATCAACCCTGACACTCATCTCCACCCACTCCACCCTGCCTGCAATGTCTTCTTCACCTCTCTTGTACACTGTTGGTTGCTTTGGATGGTTGATCCCAGGTATTTTAACTCATCTACCATCACTACCTCTGCTCCTTGCAGCTTTATTGTGTATCTCTATCACAATATCTAAAATTTTCCAGTAATTATTAAGAAAGAAAGCAAAAACCCCAAAGACAAACCCAGGAAATGGCCCATACTTTTGATCAAACTATTAATTTCTTAGATACTGTGAGCCATAAAGAAAAGCATATATATTAATTTTCTGGGTTCTCATTTGCATGAAATAGACATAAAGAAAACTTGCCAGTTATCTGGCTTCTCAGTTCATATTCAGCTGTTCAGATCCTCTCTCCCTTTAACCTTCCTCACTCCACCCACCACCCCTTACAGTCAGCCTACTATTATGTGACCGGCTGACTTTTGGAAAGGCTACAAACACTGGATGTCAACTGCTTGTGCAGTTCCATGATCCAAACTATACTAATGGTCAGTCCAACAACCCACTAAAAAACCCTAGTGCTATCCTTAACAGCAAAGGCTAAAATGTGGACAACTGCTTCTGGGAACTCTCTGCTCTGCTCCGAACTCATTAGCAATGTTAAAATTCACACATTTGAACTGCAGCATTGTTAATGAGTTCAGAACAGGCTGAAATCTTGTGAACTCTCTCCATAACACAGACAAACTGTATGTAGCAAACAAAATTCAGAAAAGCACGATATATCCCTGTTAAAGATTTTGTTTTCACACCTATAATAGATATATCAAAGCTTAATGTTCAATATTGCAATTTAGGCAGACTGCCTGAAAATGTGCCAGGATTAAACATTATAAACAGTGGAATAATCTCCAGTCCTCTAATGAGTGGCCCTTTACATTTCTGACATTACAGGCCTTTTACAACAAAACCTGTGCCTGACTCCTGTATTTGTATGTCGGCACATTCCAAAAAAGTTTTGCAATGTGTGAGGAACTGCTGGGAAATCTAAATCTTGCCTACATTAGGCCAAACGGCCACAAGTTAATCGTGGTATACCACAGAACTTCAGGCACTCAACCTAACCTTAAATTTACTGTCTGCCTGGGTTTGGAAGTCTCCTCTCTGCTTTAGGTAACCAAAGCAGAGTGCAGCAGCTCCCTGTCTTTCCATCTACGTGTCAGCCTGCTCCTGCTTTGGCCACATGCAGTGTGTAGTGTACTTTCACACACTGACATTATAAAGTAAATGTGACAGTTTCATAATCCTGAATTTGTCTTTATGGCTCTAGATTTACTTTACAATAGTGTATTACAATAATGTAATAGTGAAATGCAAAAAGTGAAGTTATGAAATAGTATTCAGTGTTTTGACCTTGAATATTATTGAGTTAAAATAGTTAAACGTTGTTGATTGAGGTTTTGTGTTTACATGTCTCTATACATGTCTCTCTCTCTCTCTATATATATATTTAAAGAAATGTCTCCCAAAGTACTGAAAACCTGACGACAAACCCTGCTCCTACAGCTTTGATTTGCACCGGCGGATGCAGAGCATCCAGGGGGATAACAGGTTTTGTTTCACCAGAGAAGCCACCCTCATTTGATTTTTGGTTACTGTGACTCAGCAGAACAGCATGGCATTAGTATAATAAATGGAAGGATGATGAAATGCAGGCCTTCTTAAAAAGCTATAAGGGCAGTACCCCCACTTGGAACTTGAGACAGCAGTTAAAACTGACTTTAGACTATAGCGTTGTCGCTAACTAATAGTTAACTAACTAATATTCAAAATGATTTGACGAAAATCTCTTGAAAAGTTCCTAGACATTGGCTCTTACAACGTCTTGATTCATGTTCAATCATCTAAGTAAGTAAATTCCAGAGAGTTGATTCTTGATGGTGTGTTTTCAGTGGCAGAAATGTTTAGTCACTCATCCAAGTGATTTCTTCATAGAGTCATGGAGTAAATGATCAACATTTCAATCAACTTTCTGCGATTTACTTACCTCGATGATTCATTGAGATGTCTAGAAACTTTTTAGTTTGTCTAAAGATGACACTAAAGAAGACAGTTTAGTCTTCGGAGTTGTCACCAATGACAGCTTAGGTCTCCCATGGTTAATATTAGGATAGTAGATAAGAACATGCAACATTTTAAACATTTATACTAATCTTAAGAGAGAGAGAAAAGGATGAAATTAATCAATAGTCTGACTTTGTGCGCCACTAGTTTGGCTCATGTTCAGTGTCCACTGTGCATATAGATAGTGACTTTATAAAACTGCTTTAGATTACGAAGTCAGCTGTTTGCACAGGCTGAGTTATTAATCATGGTAATTAAATCACGAGAGGTAAAAAAAACATTTGTTTATTCACACTGCAAACATAATAATTAATTTGGGGTGGAAAAGTTGTAGTGAAGGATAACGTTAACCTTAAAGTTAATTAAGGCTTGAAAAGCACAACTTGACAATGACCCTTTTTAATGAGATTTTATGAAAGTAAACTTTCACAGCCTCAGGACCACTACTTTATTAAACCGTTAGTCCTTCCAGGCAGCACTGATATTCATCGCAAATGTGCTCAATTTGTTTATATGAAAATCTTGAGTAGTGTGGGTCGATGCTCTCAAATAAAAGAGAAGTGGTGACATACCTAGTGTTGTACCTAGTTGAAAATCTGTCACTGCTTATCCCTTTCAAGAATTTTTTAACTTCCTCCTCATCTCCTTTATCTGCTAGTGAACTGTGCTGTCTCCATTCCTATTCACTTTGTACACTTCAGACTTTCATACTTCAGGTCACACCACCTACAGAAGTGATCTTCTGTAGGTGGGTGTATACGTAGTGGGCAGTCATAGACTTGAACCTGGAAGTAATATGTAGATGTCATGTTTTAATAAGCAGATAGTGACACAACCTTGTACAGTGGAACTTCATTGATCTGTGGAGATGGCTGTTAATTCTTTGTGACGCCTCCCTTATCGCAGATTGTTATTGCACCTGTTGTTTATATGAAAATCTTGAGTAGTGTGGGTCGATGCTCTCAAATAAGAGAAAAGTGGTGACATACCTAGTGTTGTACCTAGTTGAAAATCTGTCACTGCTTATCCCTTTCAAGATTTTTTTAACTTCCTCCTCATCTCCTTTATCTGTGCAGGATGTTTGCTCGCAGGAGAAAGCCCACATACTGGGACTACTCTATCAACTGCACTGGCAATGAAGCACATTTGTCCAGCTGTAAACTGGGCCAGTCTATTCTGGAGAAGTCCAATGGGACCTGCCCTAGAGGATTGCCTGTGGTAGTGAGCTGCGTGCCTGGTAAAGACTTTGCCCCGACACTCATGACGGGATTTAGGAAGGCTTTCCGACAAGAGGTAAAAAAAACCCCCACATTGTCTCAGTACAACAAGTGATGTAACGATAAGTGGGCGCTGTATGAATGGTGTGAAGAAACTGAAATGGTAAACAAGGCTGACATAGGAAATAGCTGCTTGAGTTCAGCTCGGTTCACTGACTCTGATATAGAGGGTGGATGCATGAAATATTTTGGTTAGATGTTAAGCAAAGATGGCTCCATGTCGCTTGGTGAACTGCAGCTGGGGCTGCTTTAGAAATGCCTTTGTCAAAATTGGTTACTGTCATCTCAGAGTTTAAAAAAGTGGACCAGTGTTGTAAAATTCTCAGGGCAGGGAAGGAACAGCAGCACCAGTGCCAGCTGTTATTCTTTCTTTATCTATAAGACCCAGAATTAGTAAAGCCGTATCTTTGGGGTAGTTTTCACAATTTGTTTTTCATTTTATTCACTAAGAAATTCAGGAAGTTAAGGCTATGACTCAAACAAGCCCTTCAAAAAAGCACTGTGTAGTAGCATAAGTGAGTGCTCAGGCTGACTTCATGAATTGTAAATGTAATTCACAAAGGCTGATTACTGTTTCCTGAAGGCGTGATTCATTCTCTGCTCAGATGTAAGAATCTAAGATGGGAAATCTAATCTTTTTCTTTCTGACGCTTTGGCTGCAAATCTTTTGTCTTGCAGCAGGGGCAGCTGAGCAGATCCACGCTTTACTGACAGGGTTAGAGCTACCCTGTGGAGCTCTCTCGGAAACGTGCAAAAATTAGATTTATATTTACTGTTATTTGACAAAATTCATAGAAAGCAAGCAGATACAGTCAAAAAGTGTTTCCATCCTCATAAATGTTTTTTATAAAACCTCAATGTTCATTCTTACTGCATCACTGCCATCTGTGGTAAAAGTCTGTAGAAGCTCCAAACACCTCTGCTTTAAGATTATATCTGAAAAATATCTCAAATCTTTCACAGTTAGTTGGAGATTTCGGCCACATTTCAGCTACGAGCTGATGTTAGGGAGGATTTCAGCTCACACATCTCTCCAGCAGGTCTGCCTTAGATTATGTTTTAGACATAATACTGCTGAGTTCAACTTGTCAGTACTACTGAAATGTTCAGTATACCGGTGGCTGATTTCTCAGAGCATGGACTCAGTGTTAGAGTTTAGGGCTAGAGGGGAGGTCTGACAATACTAATTCTACCCTAGGGGAGGGGCAAATCTGAATATTGTGGTGGGGAAATGTAAACAGTTTTTGATGTGTGTTGAGTTAAAATGTTTGTGTGTTCCCTGATTGCCAAGCCTTGAGAAAACAATGTCATAAAAACACAAATTTCATATTCTGATTGCCCAGACACAATTAGGGCTAGGATTAGGTTTATGTTCATCTGATGATCCAACCATCCTACATCTTTGGGACAAATAGGAATTTCAGCTGGAAGTGAAACAGCTCAATGTATCATCCAGTGATGCTGCAGTAACAGTCTTGCGTCTGAGTGGGAGAAAAGCCCCGCAGGTTCAGCACTTACGGGAAAACCTGAATCCAGAAGAGCGAATGCTGCTTTAAATATTCAGTCGTCAGGTCAGGGTATAAACTTGGGCGTTTACACTTCCGACCATGTGTGGAAAATCAATGCATTTAAATTATGAAATAATCCACAGCAAGACTGTTTTGACCACATGGCTTGCAGTTTGTTCATACGCCACAGTAGCTTTTCATTTTGAACACTTGAATCCCTGCCAACTCTGCAGAGGTCGTTCTTGTCCTCATTCTGACATCTGACCTCAACAGTAGGTAAAGAAGCAAATTTTCTGACTCACGCCCTCTTAAGATGTCAGGGGTCATGAATTCTTCTGTGCGTAGTTTGACAGTGAGCCAAGAAGAATTTATCTCTGTGTGGCTTCATTCGTGGTCTAATGTGAGGTCCCAGCTTGCGTGCAGCCTGTCACGTTCCACGCTGAGTGCCTGGATGGGAGTGGTGTCCCTGACATCATGACCCAAATTGGCCAACACACTCTGCAGATCTGACTCAAAAGAATTATATCCTCAAACCCAAGTTTTAACATTTGAAAAACAAAACAAAAAACCTCCACCAAGGCTGCCCACTCTCTATGTACTATTTACTTTTAAGAGAATAGTTTTGTATTTTTGCTCTATATTTGTTTTGTTTTCTGTGCTCTTTTTAAGCTTATTTTAATTAAGTTTTTTTAAAAGTGTTTTTTTTCAGTTTTTTTCATTTATGTGGATATGAAATGTAAAAATGTTCAATTAATTTACATTCTTAGTAATACAAACGAAAATGCGATCGCAAATTTCGTTGAAATTGTTATGTATTTAGAGATCTATAACTGCCAGCATGTTAGACTTTCTAGTAAAAGAAAGTTTATATTAAGCAGCCTCTATTCTAAGTGGAAGCAATATCCACATTCCTCTGGCTATGATTTGGTTTTTGGCATCGTACCGGCACAGGTTCTGAGCAGAGAGATGACATCAGGGTCTCGGTCATGCTTGCTGGGTGTCATTTTTGAACTCCAGCACATCCTAAACGTTCTCACTGCAGGTTGAGAGTTCGCGACCCTAGAGGATGGGACAGCATTTTGAAGTATTTGGCATGGGCGCCCAATCCTTACCAAGCGCTTTATGCACAGTGGCAAGCACCATCATGTTGCTGATGGAAAGGAAGTCACTTCATTGGCTTGAAGGGGAATATTTCTTCATCACCAATATGTTGGAAGGTGTTTTGAATCAAACATACAAATGAAGGCCCGTGTCTAGAAAACTCATATTTACTCAAGCAGCTTGTCTTCTTCCAAAAGTGCCTGCTTTAATGATGTAAATGATTTTGAACAAATTGGACCATTTTATATCACCCCGAGCATTAGAAATTGGACTGGTGTTAGCATTGTATTTTGACCAGATGGCTGCTATGTAATAACAAACCTAAAAGGGTGTGACTTCCTGTGTTGTGACACTCATTCAAATTTATACTGCCATACGCCACCAAGGCCTTTCTGTCGGTTTTGACTACTTGGTACCCAACAGCCTGCGACCATCATGGTTACAGTTCGTGTGTCCTTGTACCTCTGGGAGTTAGCTGCTGATACTTGCTGGTCAGGAGGGAGTGTCTCTAAGGTTTCATACCTGCCCGTGTCCTACATTCGACACCTATGCCATGAGGGTTAGAGTAAGCCAGTGCCTCACTTACCCTCTGTAATACTGTACATAACTAATCCTGACATTCATCATATTTTTGAAATGATGATTGTTTTTTTGTTTTTGTTTTTTTTGTCTGTCCCGTTTGGATCTTTAGCGATCAGAATTATTGTCTGAAGGCCAACAAAGATGCCCAATGGATTTACTTTACCAAGTGGATCATCACTGCCTTGCCATATTGGTCCATTTGATTGACCTTATTATTATTTATTTATTTATTTTATTTTATTTTATTACAGATGGGACAGACATGACTGGGGGATGGGAAAGGTAGAGAGAAAGAAAGGGAGGGAAAGAAAAACAGAGGGGAATGGGGACATGAGAGAAGACACTATAAATAAAATTTGCTGGATCACGTGTTGAGAGAGAACAACAAAAAAGAAGAAGAAAACAAGCAAAAAGAGAGCAACTCAATGAACACGACACCACAGCAATAACCTAGATAAGTGTAACTAACAGTAAACACTAAATATTATTGTGTAACTGGCGCCCGTGACTCAATCTGCCCCGCCAAGCCACCAGGAGTGAGCTGGTATATAACTGAGCGCCCAGTCCTGGACACACAGAACCACCAACGTCTGTGAAGACCCCATGCCTCCCTCCGCCCGCTCATATGTGGTGTTACTGCGTGCTGCTCTAAAGTGCATTTAAAGCATGGGAGGGGCATGGTGCTTCCTGCCAGAGAGCAGGTTGTGCTTCCTGCCAGGAACGATGATTGTTTTAGGGTTCTAATGTTAATGTTAATAATGTTGAGGAAATCTGCACTGAGTGAAAACGTATTCCAGAGCCCACACATAACGATGTCTGGGCTTTCCCTTGAGAATACAAAGCTCAGTAAACCAGATTTCTAAACTGTGTAAAAGTTTAAAAGTTTATTTTACTTGTAAAATGAAACACGTTCAGTTTATGCAAACAGTTAATGGGAGAATCACATTAATAGCTTATTCTATAAACATAAAGCCACCCAGTCTGCTACCTCTGCTCTCCCATCGCAGAGAAGTTCACTTCACAGGGTTTTGAACGTACTAGAATAACTCAAATATGTGATTTTCCTTCTTAGGACATTTCAGCTTTTACAGTGACCTCTTTTCACGGTGTTTGTGTCTGTTGTCTTCAGCAGCCATTGGTTCGTCTCCGTGGTGGGGCCATCGTAGGCGAAGGCCGAGTAGAGGTGTTGAAAAATGGAGAATGGGGCACCATATGTGATGACAACTGGAACCTGCTGTCTGCCACAGTGGTGTGTCGAGAGCTGGGCTTTGGTACAGCAAAGGAGGCTCTATCTGGAGGTCGCCTTGGACAAGGTATACTGCTTTTATATCTTTTTTTTTTTATCATACCTGCTCATTGATGTAAATTCCAAACTGGGGACTTCCCAGTAGTGAAAGATCTGAGAAAAGGAAACAAATGCATTAAATAAGACCAGCCTATGCTAGAGCGGTGCTCTCTCCTTAGCTTTGTAATGCAACCAATGAGAGAAGCAGGAAGACATGAAATGTGAGCTGCGTGTACAAAGAAAAAACAAAACAAAAAGATGGGCTGATTACAAAGGAGACCTGAAAATAACCCATGACACCGAGCTCAAAATGATTTTACTCCTGGAACCAATGTCTGTGTATATTTCCTACATGGCACAGGATGGAAAGGCTTGACTGTGGAGCAAAACCACATATCCCAAACATTTCAGAGAAGTAATTCTAGCCTTTACACTTTCTGCTTATATCACCCTTTTGCAGCCAGAGGAACATGAACTCACAGACAAGGTTATAAAATCTGCCCTGAGTTTGTGTGTTGTAACGTCACAGTGGCATTTTGTCAGCTGTTTGGTGGCAATGCAAGAAACTAACCACAACACTGAAAAATGTAGTGCAATTACAACTGTACATATTTATGCCGGGGCTTCATCTTTCAAACAGGTCCACTAAATGTTGGCCCGTTGCTCATTTTAGCTCCATCTATGTTTCCCGCCAACATGATGAAACATTTCTGCTGTTTTAGCTGTTACATTTGCCACTGGACAGTCACGATCTTTCCTGGGTAGAAGGTGTGACTATGACAAAAAAAATACCTTCAAAATTTACAGGCCTGTGTGACATGATAATGATGCAGCCATAGCTTTTTTCTTCTTCACAATCAGTGTTCAAACATAACTTTGAAAAGTTTACAGAAAATACCTGGAAGTTAGGAAAGGTTAAGCCACTCCATAATACACCCCACACCCCAAAAGGTACAGAGTACTTGTTAGATGAAGAAATATTATTTTTCCAGTAACCAAGACTGTACTTAAAATGACTTATGCTGCACATAGACTTACCTAAAGTATTTTTAAAGTACTTTTCCTATAAAATCCATGAAGTTAAGCAACACTTGAAATAGCTTATGCACTACCTAAAATGACCGATTTTTTTCATAAAATTATTTGCAGACTGCTTAAATTTACTTACAGGAAAATTATTTATTTGTTTCCGGTAAAAACTTGACTTTTTCCACCCTTATTCTAGTGTACCTTTCTTTTTTGTAGGTAAATATAATTACAGCACATTGTAATTTTAAATCAAAATCAATTAATTAAATAAACATATAAAAAGTGTTGTTAATTAAACTAATTCATCAAAATACATTGAAATGGCATTTATTTACAGTGGAATGACACCCTTAGTTGCAGGCCCTATGATGTCATAGTATATCGCCATATATCACAAGTCAGCAGCACACACCTAACAAAAATGTGGCACAAACCCAGTTCTAACTTACACACGCAGCAGATATCTCACCAGTGTTCAAGTGTATTAAACACACAGCTTACTTGTTTTTCAGCTTATAACGTCGACAAACGTTTTTCTCTAGTAGTGTGTGGACACCTGGCAAAAAGAAGAACACGTTTTCTTCAGAAAAGGCAGGGACATGCTGTACACTGCTGCACATTCCAGTCACGTTAGACGTGGAAACAGTCGAAACGAAGAGAAAGTAGCCTTTTCCATCAGGGTTTCTCATCACTGCCTTTTTGTTATGTTTCATGGAAAATAGAAGTCAGCCCAGAAATCAGCCCAGATAGTAATTCTACACTGTAAGAGAGAGGGAAAACTGGAAATAAATATGTTATAGTTATAAAGACACAACATACGAGCCAGACGAACAATTAATATTTTGTGTCTGTGGAGCAGATTGAGCTGAGAAGCATCCCCACAAGCTCTTTCAAAGGACTTCTGACAGTCTTAGATCGACTGCTGCTGCTGCTGCTGCTGCTGCTGCTGCTGCTGCTGCTGCTGGGTTTTAGTGGTTCCAAAGCTTCTTCCATTCTTCATGAAAGAAACTCTCTAACCCAAACCTTGGTGGTTTAAGTCATCATCAGTGGTGACCGTAACCCTCACCCTATGCTATCTGAATATCTGTTTTTTGTTTCTTCTAATATTGTTCTTCCAAGGCTTGGCTATCAGGGGATATTCTAACAAACGTTATTAACTGAAGTTATTTTCTTCAAAACACAGATTAAGGGTTTGTGGAAGCTGAAGGGTTGTTGTCTTCACCGATGAAGCCGTAGACCTCACAGTTACAATATCACTGTTTGATAGAACAAGATTAATGTCCATCCATCCATTTTCTTCCTTTTATTGTGTTGCATCACAGTAACAGCAGGCTCACAGAGAGGTCCAGTGTTTATTTCACTTCCTCTTCTTGGATCGTGACGTGCTACCACGCTAAATTAGATCTATAATCTCCACAGCGAGTTTTGGGAATACTCTGAGTCTCCTACTGCAATGTTTCAGCTCTCTCCTTTCTACAGCAAAGAGCAGCAGCTCTCCTCCAGATGTTTTATTACAATTTATTACACTATAAATTGCAGTAGACTGAAAACCTTCTGCACCAGCTTCTTGATAGATGCTGATTCCTAAACTTTGGACTGAACTTGCTGTTTCTCCTGGTTTCTTGTCTTTAAACTAATTACCTTCTGACTCTGACCTAATATTTAACATGTAGGTGCCTCACTCTTGGAAAGAAAACATGTTTTTCTTTGATGCTTTGAATTTGATTTTTTTTTTTTATTACAACTGTGTTTTTCTATGATATGTAACAAGACCCAACATACAGATTTGTGTTCCTTCACTGGGATTCAAACTGAATCTGTTTCTTTGTGGGCATTTTTCAGGTATGGGCCCAGTGCATATGAATGAGGTGGAGTGTTCAGGATTTGAGAAGTCCATAACTGAGTGTTCGTTCAATAAGGAGGCCCTTGGTTGTAGCCATGAGGAGGATGCAGCCGTCAGGTGTAATGTCCCTAAAATGGGCTTCCAGGAACGGGTTGGTTTTCTTTTCATTACAGTCAAATGCTGCTTTAACACAGCTGTTATAGGAAATGAGATATCACAATGCAACACAGCTAAATGGTTAGTGCTTCTAAACAATACTGGGTGGCTTATGGTGCTGTGACACCCCATCAAAAAGTGTAAAAAAAAAATGATATTGTAAAAATGCCAAAAAGAAAAACATTGACCCCATGACATTTACTTTTTTGGTCTTCAGCTCCATGAAGTTTCCATGCAGTCTGGATACTTTCAAGAAACGTCCCTTATGGTCCAGAGAATTGAACACTGAGTAACCAGATGTTCTGTGGTTGAGGGTTCAGAAACCAGTGACTAATGTCAGGCTGACTATATCCTTGTTTTATATGCAGTTTGGGGTTTTAATGCGGAGAACGCTGTGTATCATTTTTCATAATGGCCAAGGCTGAATCTATGGATGTCCAGAGAGTGGGAGTTAGCACTTTTTTACCCTTCAGCTGTAAAAGGCTGATGGGGTGTCGTCATCACACCGTCGGGCAGGAAGGCGGTGTGGAGTCCTAAATGTGTGAATGTGATTATTGGAGAATGAGGTGACGTAGGAGAGCATCTACTAAAAATCTTGGAAAAATTTGAATCTGAGTGACTTTGACCACATGAAAATCTTGTGAATGCGATGATTTAAGAATGAATTCACCCAGAATTTTCAGTGATACCACTACTAGGAGGCTGAGGGGCTAGCACTGGTGGTTGCCAGTATTTTTTTAATTGTTCATCAAAATTTTGGCAAACAAAGTAAGCAACTTTAAATTTAATTAGTTAACATTCATCAAAAACGTTTTACTTTTCCCCAAAACATTGGGGTTAGGGTTTGGGTTAAAACTAAGATTGGGGTTTCTTGCAAGTCATGACCTAGACCTCTGAGAGGACTTGGCTAATTACTGACTGCTTGGCTAATTACTACAAACATATGTTTGAAGTGTACAAAGTGTACTACAGGTGTACCAAATTCATTTTGCATTTAATGGCAACAAGCACTGCAAATTTGTCCCGTCCAACAGCAATGATGATCATGTAACAGTCCTGTGTTGTTTTTTTCCACACCCACAGCTGCGTCTGAGTGGAGGTCGTAACCCATATGAAGGCCGCGTGGAGGTGCTGGTGGAGAGAAATGGCTCTCTGGTGTGGGGGACGGTGTGCAGCGAGGGCTGGAGAACCATGGAGGCCATGGTTGTCTGTAGACAGCTGGGTCTGGGCTTCGCCAGCAATGCTTTCCAGGTATGAGTCACAGCAGCCAGGGAGTGGGAATCAGCTTGCCTGGGCGTGTGAAACTCTCTACATGTCTAAAATGTTTACAACAAAAACCAACAAATTTATTGTTCTTGTAGCCAGACTGTACAAATCTGAGCATAAACTCTCCACAGTAGTCCGTGAACTCTTTATCTGCAGTTTCTAGTTTCAAGAAAATGACTCAATAGGCATTTTTCCACAGAGAGCTAGTTAAAAGAGACAAAGCCATGTGAGTTTAGTTTGTTGGGTTGATTTCCTCAGAAGTGGATGATTTCTTTGAAAGTGCTGCTTCATTTAAACCCATGAATAGGAGCTGCATTTGTAATTCATTATTGAAAGTCCACTGTTACTCTCTTTGGAACTCTTCCTTTTTTAAGCATGTTCAGTTGACCTGCTGTGCAGCGACTCAAAGCCTCTCGGTTATTCTAGCAGTTAATTGGATAGCAGAAATCAGACCGGTACAAATTTAACACAGTCTATGTGTTTCTGTTAATTAACACCACCAGTGAATTCACAGATTCGTTTTACTTTCTTTTGACTAAATGATAGGAAACTGCTGTATGTCTAGGGCCTTTAAAATAAAGTGTTACCCACATGCATATATACCCACATCCAATGAACAAAGCTAACTCAGCAATAATGTATCGACAGAGCACTGAAAGCAGCTTCCAGCAAATAGCTTGTGCTGCCAGTGGAAAATGGGATACAAAATGTACTACTATGACACAAAGAAGAAACTTTCCACTTGTTTTAGGAGTCTTTTTCCTTGTCTTTTTTTAAGAAGTTTGCTCTCCAGTCAGCAGCAGAATGAACTAGAACTACCTACAGTCAAATCATGAGTGTTTGGACTTCCACATTGCAAAACCACAGTGCAGAAAAACTAAAAATTCAGCTTTTATTTTGGATGGACTGAAAGGGTGTATATTATGATGAGAATTAGCTGTTGAGTCTGGAAAGCCTCATCACTGTCATGGTGTTGGGTCGGTGACCCGGGATTTTGTGTTTATTATTATTATTTTGTGCTGTTTCAGGTCCCTTGCCCTCATGTTACTCTGTGCTCCCTCTGTTCGTTGTTCAGTCACCCCTGCCTGTGTGTTTCCTCTGTTCCCTCTATAGACTGGTTTTTGTGTAAAGCCCGTGTCTCTGCGTCTGTGTCTTTGCTGGTGTTTTGTGTTTCCTGTTTTACTTTGAAGGTCTTTGTCTCATGTCAGTGTTTCTAGTTTTGCTTCCCTGGTCTCGTTAGCCCTGATGTCTCCCAGCTGTGGGCCCCCATTCCTCTCATTATCACGTGTGTATTTAAGTCCTCTGTCTTCTTTTGTTCAGTGTCAGGTTGTCTGTTTTCCACGCCATGTTTTCACGCCATGTTACCAGGAGTTCCCTCATGCAGGTTTTTTGTTATGTTCGAGGTTTTGTGCTTTGTTTTGTGTTCAGCCTTAGCTTTCCCAGTTTAGTTCTAGTTCATTGATTGTATACATTTGGCTTTGCACCTTCTTATCAGCCATTAAACGGCTCGCTTTTTGTTATCTAGTTTTGGTCCCAGGTCTTTTGTGCCTGCACTTGGGTTCACCTCCTCTCGCCACACAGTCTGCTTCTGCCAGACTGTGACAATCACCTTCAAGCTAACTGACTTGCTTTTGTGTCTGACAAAGTTTGATGTTTACATTAAAGAAAGCTGTTTATTAAATATTAAAACTCAGCTGTTCGTGACATAAATTCCTGAAGCTTTTTAGTCATGAGTTAATGAAATGGCATATCATCTACTTGTATAATATTAAAGAGACTGTATGTTCATGGTATTGTACATTCACAATGAATAGTTTCATTCTATATACTTTTCACAAAACAGCTAGCTGATAGCTTCTGTACAAATGTTAAGGCTAACTATATACCTGTTTCTGCTAGGATGTATTTATCCTTCTGGAGTGGGAGTTATAGGAAGAGGACTCTATATGGAAGCCTGCAGCGGCCAATACAAAATATTTTTAGAAAATACAAATTTGGGATATGGTTAGGTTTGAAGGTTGTGCAATTAATTTTGAGTTGTATTTTTATTTTTATGGTTAAAAAATCCAAACGTCAATGATTACAAGTCATTTTCATTTCCTGCCAATCTAAACTTCAAGCTTCATTATCATTTATACTGCTGTAACAAAATAATTTTACAAATATAGGATGTAAAAAGTATTTCTTATTTTTTATCTGGTCAACTTCTGGCTGCCTATTGCCTGCAGATATATAAATGAAGAATCTTTTTAACATACAATTTGATGGCTATATGAATAACGAAATTTACAATAATTTTGTTAATTTTTTGTAGTTATGCATTTTAAATTTGTATTGTTTTTTTTATTTTGATCAAAATAAATATTAGATATAGATTAAATATATCAGCTACATACTTCCATACACGCCACTGTTCTTTGGATCTGTGTATATACACAGCCTTCAGTTATTTTACTAACCACAGACACCTGTAAGACGTTAGGAGTGAGAGGCCTGGGTGTGAACTGGGGGCAGCCCAAAACACTGTTTATAGTGCAGCAGGGTAATAGTAGGAGCAGATAAGGAGGCTGAGGGGCTTTGTGCTAACAGCTTTATGAAACTGTTTGCACAGCCATGAAATGAAGAGCGCATGATTATAAGGTGTTTACTTTCCGGCAGGAGTGTGAAGGACTCTCAGCTGTAACAGCAATCCATTTACTGTATTACATGCTATGCAACATTTTTCGGCATTTGTCAGTGTAACGATACATAAGAGATATAGGCACATAAGATAGAGCTTTAATTTTTAGGTTGTGCTTTTTGACAAAAAAAAAACTTGCAGGTAATAAAACGCTACAATATGGAAAATCATCACAATTTGGTTATGGTGTATCAAACATAATTAATGTAATTTAATGCTCCATGCATGATTCTGTACAAGGCTTGGGTGTATCCTTTAGTTGCTCGAGTGTGGAATCTTCATTTACAGTATCATTGATCACCTTTAAAAAATCCCAAAAAACAAAAAAGAATCTTTTATGAAAGAATTTTAAAGATATCAAAAAATCTTTTTACTCTTCTGAAACATTTCTACTATTTAAATAAAATGTTGATAAGATAAATAAAATGTACAAGGTAATAATAATCAATACGAAAACACTGGAGCCAGTCATGTGGTCACATGTCTTGGTTTTTGTTCACACCTTTCATGAACGACAGAGTCTTGGAAACCAGATGCAAACACAAGGAGACAGAAAAACTAAACCAAACACAAGCATTTATTTTGGCAGTGGTTAACAGACACTGACACAAGGGACTGAGGGGAAGTCAACACTATATAGACACAGAAAGGCAGTCAGGGGAAGTGGACACAGTTGGGGAAAAGAAGACACAGACACGCATCTTCACTATTGTTAATAGCAGTATCTCAAATGGAAATGTTCCTGATTCTTTTCAACAACATACTGTCCAGTCGCTGAAATGGTTCGCCTCTTGCAGAACATTCTTCGGTTTGCTAGGTAACCAGTACTCTTCCCCTGCCACACTTGTCTGTGGAATACCTCATGGCTCTATTCTGAGCCCTCGCTATACATTCTCCCATTAGGCTCCTTTTTCAGAAACATCAAATTTCTTATCACTGTTATGCAGATGATACAGTGCGATGTACAGGTGATGATGGTACATTGTAGAAAGACATAAACTACCCGGATGTCTTTGACCTTTCTCGAACTAAACCACAAAAAACACCCAGAAAAAACTATGATTTTCAACAACCATGGCTCCGTTAGTCTTATAAAAAATGAACTGGGGGCCAGCTAATGTACATTCCTGTGTTAAAAAAAAAACCTTTGTTTCATTTTCTATTCCACTCTCAAGCTAGAACAAAAAAAATAAACTAAGTTGTTTGTGGCACTGTTTTCCACCTTAGGAACATTTCTGATCTTATCATCTAAGCAATTGGAAACAGTTACCAATGCTTTCATTTTGTTACATCTCGATTACTGTAACTCTCTCTGTCTAAGCATCTGTCATCAAAGCCTGTCCCGACTGCAACTTGTTCAAAATGACACTGCAAGTCTCCTGACTTGTGTGTGTGTATATATGTGGATATATACAT